>JAZDUA010000992.1:0-292701 GCA_038098605.1 Gryllus longicercus | reverse complement strand
CAATCTCGCTCTAAAATAATTGACAACAGGGAAACTATATATGAATATCTATAGTTAATTCTTACAACTCGGAAAATAATATTCCTACAAACGTGTGTTAACTAAACTCAACTAAAGCAAAAACTCTGCCTCCTAACACAGTCACTCATTTTTATCTTATTTTTGCAGATATAAAGAAAACAGGGAAATTAACACCTGAATATCTACACTAAATGTAAGTTCTTTCAATTTTCTACTGTAGCCATATATTGCTCAATTGTACAAAAATATACTGTAAATTTCTTGGTGGTAATAAAAAAATATGGTTCCATGAAGAAAGTACTACACACAACCGTATTCGTTTACCTTGGTCTAAAAAGTATAATCTTTATTTCGCATTTCAATTCATGTAGGCAGTTAGCTGAGGAAAGCTTCTAAAGTGGGCGGGAATAATATTGTTTTAATAACAAAAATTACTAATACGAGGAAACAGGAAAATCTGACTGTAGAAAGAATGGTTTAGACGACAAAAATATTCTCATCGTGATAAAAGTTTGGAAAAAAGTTGGAGTACATAATTAACAACAGTTTGTATTGTACTGAATTCTTTAAAACAACACAGAAGTGAAAATTTTATAATTGTATTGTCAACAGCAAATGTTCCTCTAAAACTGTCAAGTGTAAACACGATCGCTAATGAGCCAGTTATCGATGCGGCCATTAACAGATTAAATTAGTTTTTTTTATGAAACGAGAGGTAAACGAGACACTTTATTTTGCGAATAGGAATGGTTGCGACACGTGGGCGATAGACTTCGGCCAACAGTCCTCGCGTCGCAATCTTACGATAAAAAAAATGTATCAAACACTATTTTTATACAACCTTACCGACTTTCATTGTATTTTTATTCTAGTATACAAATCACTTAATGGCCTTTCGGGTCAGCTGTTGATGATGCGGCCACACAAGTTTTGTTGCATCCACAGACGTAAACAATTGAGCACCATTCATGTAGCACTAATGCTAAATTAAATTATGGTACGCTATGCATGCTCCAAAACAACAGCTTTTAGTAGTGTCCGTCAAAAAAAAAACGATAAAAGTATCACGTGGTCTTTAAAAGCGAGCCGGCCCCAGGTCAAGCGGCCATTTTGTGAGTGAGAGGCGGAGCCATTATCCACCGGCCTAGCGGAATCCGTCCAAATTACAAACTAATGATATTATCAACAACAAACGAATTAGTGCCCGCGCCGCGCAGCGCCCTGGGGGTGGGTCACGCCGCGCGGGGAGGTTCTCAGCAAAGCCGGAAAGTGTGAACATGCGGATAAATCTCATGACACGTGCGATATTAACACGCGACGCGCGATGGACTCCACTGCCAGCCGATACGAACGCACGAACACGGCACGCGCGCCGACAACACTGGGGAAACGGTCTTGACTTGTAATGTCAGCAACCAAAGTTCGTATCTGGGTCTTACTTCAAAAGTAGTATTTAACTAATAGGTCCCGTACGAACACATTGCACTATGTAGATCGTTGTTTGGTGGAGTCATTGATTGTTAATGATTGCGAACGCGTCAACGGCTGAGGTTATTAGTACCGTAAGTGTGGTACATATTTTTCTTCCTCGGGTGGCGGCGGTGATCTTGGTGATGATCCAGGTCTTGATCTTGGTGATGATCTTGGTGAGATCCAGCGCCGACCTATCGTTGGCTACTGGAGTTTTCCTCAACCGGATAATCCCACCAGAAGGGTACTGTCCCAGCCAGGACAAGCTCTACGTTCCCTTTGTTAGTGTAAGTCTGTGTAAGATAAGACAAGGAAGAGGTAGGAAAGATCGCGCGCAGTCCGTGGACCGTATGTTAGATTACTGCTCCGGCATTATCCTTGTATTGATCGGAGAAACCATGAAAAACTATCGATCGGAGCAGCCGACATCTACGTCCTCCCCAGTCAGCGGCTGAATTCGACGTAGCTGGTGTCAAAAATCGTCGGGACTCGAACTTAGAACTTCCCCAACCGAGTTTTTCTTTATATTATAGCCTGCTCTACGTCTAGACATTTTACTTTAATTAGTCCGCCACTGTTCTCATGTAGTCTTGTAAAACGAGCTGCATTTTATTTTTCAGTAAATCAATCTTAATTCTTTTTCACAATTTTATATAAATTGAATACATAATCTTGCACAGCATTGACAAATAATTTTTTTGGGGATCAAATTCGTACATTATCTTTCTTAAACTAATTATTCTAATTACGGGTATACCTTGTTTCTTTAAATTTTCATATCTTTACGAAAAGTATTCTCAGAGAGTTTCATCGAACTCGCAGCCTCCTATCATTGACACATAATCCAAGCCTTTTATTTCAATAACTGCAAGTTGACATTATATTTTCCCACACGCCGACTACAAGTGCAAACTTTTGTTGCTACAATAGAAGAATAAAAAATATAAAAAGACTCTTGTGCGAAAATAACTGCAAAAAGCGCATCAATTCTTTATTACATTGATTTACTTCGTAGAACTGGAAAGAAAGAAAATTCTGATATATGTCGATCCAAAAACATCGCTAAAACTTCATCTCCATGTATTAAAACAGCATGGATGTTAAAAAACACGAAGAAATGTTTGGGCGGGTTAATACGCGTATAAAACGCCCTGATGGCATCGCAAGTCCACGAAGTCTATGGCAGCACGACAGGCAAAGTCGAGGATCTTCCGTCGGTCGTTACAGCGACGCCCGCAGCGCTCCTGGTGGTGGGTCGGAGCGGCGCACTGCTCGGTCCCAGGGGCCCCCCACCCTTCCCCGCTTGGCCCCGCGATAACCATGCAAAACAGAAAATGTATAAATAAAACCAATATTCCCTTCCTCCCAGCAACTCTAACGTCCTATCTGAGTGTAGTCCCCGGCAGCCACGCAAAATGCGGACTACAGGCGTTGCCGCCCTAACCACAACGCACCGCCGCCACCCCTCACCGCCACTATTCCTTTATTTACCACGTGCCCTACGTTGAGGATATCTTCACAATTACTCCAGCTTGTCGGTTCTATAAGCAATCTCAAAACGACCACAACGCGTTTCTTTATATTTAAAATCAGCACAGTTGTAGCCAACTACCATGAATGAACTCAGTTGAAGCGGTCTGGGCAACATAGTGAAAACCTTCACGTCCGTAGTTTTGCGAGTCAGAGGAAAAAATATTGTTAATTCAGACAATTTATGGGTTATAGTATCTAGTAATTCTTGCAGCTTTCTATACACATACTGAACTCTTCTAAAAAGACCATTTGTACAGAGATTTGAAAAGAATGGTTATTTTGATGAAAATGTAAGGATATTTGAATTGAAGATAATCTTTAGCTTCCCGTAACATTTCCAGCTACTGGCATCACTCCATCAGCTACATACAACAGCTACCATGACTGCCATAATTCGAGCAAAGGAATTAACACAATTGCCCAATTGCCACCATAGACGCAACTGTTTTCTTCAATTTACTTTCATTACTCAATGTACGCTGACATATCATTCGACAGATCAACTTGTCTGCATACGAATCAACATTCATTATAAGTACCGCTATTTCTAATAGTTACAACAAAAATCTCCACCAAGCACTTCAGTAATTGAGAAGCTTTTGTTGTTTTTGCGAACATCTTCCTCAAAATACCATCTCTAATTGACATCTTTTCCTCCTGCACCGACTATCAGGACTAGGATTTGAGTACATCACCAGTAACATCCCCTTTCTGCCACCCACAGCCTCTTTATTCCACCCCCACCACAGCCCCCACCTTCCTTTCGCCCGCGCCGCCGGTGGGAAAGTGTGTTTGTTCGCAATCTCAGCCGCCCCGCTCCGCCCCGCTCCGCCCCGCTCCGCCCCGCTCCGCCCCGCTCCGCCCCGCTCCGCCCCGCTCCGCCCCGCTCCGCCCCGCTCCGCCCCGCTCCGCCCCGCTCCGTCCCGCTCCGTCCCGCTCCGTCCCGCTCCGCCCCGCTCCGCCCCGCTCCGCCCCGCTCCGCCCCGCACCGCCCCGCTCCGCCCCGCTCCGCCCCGCTCCGCTCCGCTCCGCCCCGCTCCGCTCCGCTCCGCCCCGCTCCGCTCCGCCCCGCTCCGCCCCGCTCCGCCCCGCTCCGCCCCGCTCCGCCCCGCTCCGCTCCGCCCCGCTCCGCCCCGCTCCGCCCCGCTCCGCCCCGCTCCGCCCCGCTCCGCCCCGCTCCGCCCCGCTCCGCCCCGCTCCGCCCCGCTCCGCCCCGCTCCGCCCCGCTCCGCCCCGCTCCGCCCCGCTCCGCCCCGCTCCGCCCCGCTCCGCCCCGCTCCGCCCCGCTCCGCTCCGCCCCGCTCCGCCCCGCTCCGCCCCGCTCCGCCCCGCTCCGCCCCGCTCCGCCCCGCTCCGCCCCGCTCCGCCCCGCTCCGCCCCGCTCCGCCCCGCTCCGCCCCGCTCCGCCCCGCTCCGCCCCGCCCCGCTCCGCCCCGCTCCGCCCCGCTCCCCCCCGCTCCGCCCCGCCCCGCTCCGCGTGCACAGCCAACCACATTGCGAAGAGCCGCCGGCCGGCCCTCTCTTATTCTCAATTTCATGTTGGACCTCCTTATTCCTTTTAGAGCCAGCTCACGGCGACTCTTGTGTACTCTGCAGAATTGCCCGTCGGACGAGCGCGCATTTATAAAGAAGTGCTCTCGCAAGAGTCCACAGAGACCGCGGGAACCACCAAATAAGCAACTTGTTTCGTTATTTTAGATGGGGATGTCAGAATATTTTATATATGAGGAAGTGATGTTAACAACGCCATTCAGTGGATTTGCGTTGTAATTTTAATCGTTTAATTCAATAACAGGCGAGAATTTTCAACAAGGGGAAAACAAGTATCCAGTCAGTTTTAAAAGTCGCTCATTAATTAGACGATCTAAACCCAAATGAGTGTCCAAACCCAATATACACAAAATAAAATATGTATTAAAAAATTATTGCTATGAAGCTATGTTTAAACAATAAAGATAAATTGTCTATCCTTAAATTTTATTATTACAAAACTAATAATAATGAAAATTAATATTATGTAATTTATACTTTCTGTTAATATACTGTATTTAATTACAAGTACATACAGAATATATTTAAATACCAATGTTATAGTTATGTTGTCAATAATCCATTTATCAAACTCATACTACCGTAGGTAATTATATTTTCAAAGCTCTTGTTTTCAATACATTGAGTGAGTTACGAATTTAGCACTGATTAAGATTTAGAAGGGAATAAAAAGAAAACGAATTCAGAACAAATAGCCTAAGACCGAGCCAAAGAATCATTAAGGGCTTGTGTAGAGCTGCAACGAGAACGCAGCACAACATAAATTCCTTTTATCGCCCCTCTGCCCCCAAATGGGCGTCTCCGGTTCGTCGCTTAAGTTGTCCCTCGCGCCCACACGTGCCCCACCCCCACCCCTATCCTTTGTGCCCCCACGTGCCCCGCCCCCTTCCCTCCTGCCCCCCCGCCCAAGGCCGGGAAGAGCGGCCGCCCCCATCCCTCGGACCCCCATATGGCCCGCCCTCGACCGTCGCGCCCCAACGTGCCCCATCTACGTCCCACGTACCCCGTCTCCACCCCGTCCCGAACGCCCCTATGTGCCCCGCCCCTGTTCCTCACGCCCCACGTGCCCCGCCTCACCCCAGTCCTTTGTGCCCCTACGTGCCCACCTCCGTTTCCTCGTGCCGCGCCGACCACGACCACGAAGGCCGGGCCCTCGTCCTACGCGCCCCCATATACCTCACCTCCGTCCCACGTGCCCCGCCTCCGCCTCCGTCCCTTGCGCCCTTACGTGCCCCGCCACCCTTCCCCCGGCCCGGTCCCGGGCGCGGCTTTGTGATCCCCGAGGTGTCCCGTTGCCACTGTGACGGGGCCTATTTACCCCCCAACTCTTGCGTCCTTAGCGCCTTGGGCGTCTCAAGTGCTCCCAGAGTTCCTAAATTTCTAACACTCACCAGTAGACTCTAATTACAAGTTTCGCAAGTAACACGACAACTTGCCAACTTCCCAATCTCTTGCGAATCCGTCAGAACGTTCCTTCACCGCACAGAAACGTTACACGTTCTTTGGAAATCACCCCCGGCAAAGCAGGGAAGGTCTTTTTTGATTTGCTCGGAAATTCGCTTGAAAATTGTCAAGTAGATAGAAACAGAGGACGTAGTTCTTGGAAAGGTAAAAGGGAAATTATTTCGAAGGCAGGCATTGCAACGCGGTCCTAAAACTAGACATGAAGGCATTTCATTGACTTCCGTTTTCATTACACAGCCTTTCATTAGTCAGAAAATATTCTTGACGATAAAAAAGTAACTTAAACGGTAATGTGAGATGCATTTAGGAATAAGAACACTAGTTTGAACATTTTTGAAGCATAAATAAAATATCTTCCCCTAACAAAAGCATCATTTTATAAGAAATTTCTATTTCTTGCCTCATAGCTTTTAAATATGAATTCTTGTGAAATCAAGTCATATTATCTGAAAATTGCTATTCAAAAAAAATATAGTAGAGTTCTCTCTCATGTATTATTCCATTCAGTCAGTTTGAATTCTGCGTCCATGACATTACTATTATAGGTTTACGATGCACATTATATTCGAGTTGTAGAATGATCGTTTGACTTCTAAAAGTCATATTGGTTTAAATTGACACGAGGAACAAACGAGTAATATTAAAATTATAATTAATATCAATAATAATAATAATACTAATAACAACAATAATAACAATAAAATATAATAAAGATTTGGAATCACTTATATTAAAGGAAATAAATTACTTCGCGATTAGTTTACTCGTATTTATACATTTATAATGCAAATTCATTGTGCTAAAAATCTCCTAGCAAAAGAAAACTGATATCTTAATTACAAGTATTTGCCGATATCTACTCACAAACAATCGGGTTCTAATTGAAAATTTCGAAATTCACCACTTTTTGTGCGTACGAAAATAGGCAGTGGCAAAAATCTGAAATAAAAGATGTAAGAACCACCCAAAGAATATTCAATTAAATCATTAAGACATTGGTAGTAGCAACAATAAAAATAACACGAAACGTTCAGACAGCGGTAAGAACAGTTCCGAGAGAAATATAGCTGTGAATGAATAGCGTAATGAAACTCACCAGAAGCAACGAGAATCCGACACGTCTAGTACTATGAAATATCGCGAGCGCGCTAACGACGGCGCAGAATACGCTCTAAGTCACAAAGGGAAAAGTATGCCCGGCTCGCATTTCACTGCCCGGCTACAGCCGCGGTGCGCCGCCGCTTTTACGGCGGTACAATGCTTATTTCCACGGCCCTCCAAGGCCCGTTCGGGCGCGGCTAAACGATTTACGAGGCTGATGCTGCGACCGCCGCGAATTAGTGGCAGCCGCGGCGCCGTTCGCCGCCCGACCCTCCCACGCCCACCGCTGTGCCTCGCCCCTTCACGGCCCCCTCGACAACGCTCGCGGCAAAGACCTCTTTACCCCGCGGGCACACGCGAGGCGGTTGGCGACGGAAGCGCTGGCGCGCGGTTCTGCGAACGGCATTGGCAGGCACTGAACGTCGAATTATATATTCTGTTTACGTTTCTCTCACGTGCCTTACCGGTTTATTATTCTTTTGCGTTACTCTCATGTACTCATTACTCGTTCACATTACTGTCATTTTTGCATTTCTTTATACATATGCAATATTTTAATTCCACTCAATTACATCGCACTCGTTACATTTTTCTTCTCGTATATTGTTTCTCTTTCTTATTCTTCCTTTCCTCTTCTTCTCTTTCCGTTACTCTCATATCTTTTATTTCTTCTTTCGCTTGTTTGCCTTTTCTTTCCGCCTCGGCGTAACGTTCACGCTCGTTGCGTCATTTGAAGAACATTGAAGTGATGCTAATGGGTCATTGTTGAGGATGGGATTTGAGGGTCAGTGAGTGATGATGGATCAAGGGTGAAAAGGAAGGCAAAACCCACTGAGTAGTAGTAGCAGCAAGTAGTAAAGCAATTCTTTAACAGAATCGTCTTCGTTGCCTAATACTTATTTCTTTAGATCTTCTCTTCACACTCTGAGAGTCTAGCCATAATTCCTCTCACCTCATTAATGCACCGTTTTCTTAGGATTACTCTATTTCTTGAAGTACGTACTCTTAGAGCTTTTCAAGCAGTCGTTTACTGTCCAATATTCTTAAATACCACGTCATGGTAGTGTTTAGAAGTAGTACAAATCCTCTTTGGGCATCACCAGAGCCGGAGACAAAGTCACTCATTTCTGATCGTTCTCGAAACTGAGATCAGCGCGTCGAGACCACTTTGTCCGAGAATGCTAGATCCGGCACTTCCATTATCTACGACGAACGATTCCGTTACTAGGTTTTTTATCAAGGTATTCGTCCGTCGGATAATGAATGCTGAAAGGGTCACTGAATCTCCCGTCGCCGTTTATTGCTAAAGAAATAATATTTAGCGGATAGTGTTGAATATTTGAATAATAAATTTGATACAAGTTTTATGCGGTTACTGTATATTTTTGCATCACTATAGTGCAAGCTGGATTAGTGTTGAATTTATTGGTGCTAGAGTAAACGTTATCTGTAATTTAGGAATTTCAGAACGTTTTGGCAAATCTGATGAGACAATTGCAACTGAATTGACAATATGCAGTCAAATTCAAATAATGTTTGTTAAAATATTTGAAACTTTTTACGTTAAGCAATGTCCGAAACAGAAATTATGCCAAATAATATAAAAAAAGTATTGAGTAACCCTAAGTCTATATTCGAAGAAATATCCTCCCCAATTTACAAGCGTCAACTATCCTCCCTCCTCACAAACACTTACATTGTCCACCGGCGAATTCTATAATTTCACGTTGTATCCTCAGCACTTATTTAACATCCGCTCCCACGTGCTCATCTTTCACGAGAAAGCGGCGATACCTAAACATAACTCATTTGCACAATCCAAACTTTCACGAATCCCGCCGAGTTTTTCGCCACCATTTCATATCGCTGCCCACCCGGCCGCCCCCAACCTCCCCGCACCGCCGCCCGGCTCCGCCCCCGCCCCCGGGGTTCGTCCCGCGCCGGTGGCGTTTTCCCACTAGAGCGGCTGCACGTTATTGAAAGAGAAGGACGACGAGACCGCTGACTTATGGAGCTGTATTAAAAAGTTACGCTGGGAGGAAGCGGCTGCGGCTCGCTGGCTGGCTGGCTGGCGGGGAAACTCGCGACTGGGCGGGGTGGGGGGTGGGGGTGGGGGTGAGGAGCGGGGAATCCCGGGAGCCAAAGAGCAAGAGCGCAGGGATCGGGTACGGAGAGGTGAGAATATAGGATATATGGAAAGCAGGAAAAAAATGAATGGGGGAAGGGAAGACAAAGAAATCGTCCTAACAAAGAGGAGGTGTGTAAAACAATGGAGCAGAGGAGGAACCAAGTAGATAATAAAGGCTTTGGAAATGGCAAAAAAATCTTTAATTGAAACACAACGGGAGTGCAAAGAATGAATAAGAGGGCGGGAAAAAGAGAGATATTAGACATTAATCCAATGAAGACGAGTATGGTAAGGTAAGGAAGCAAGGAACGAGCTGCGATCAGGTAGGCAAAAATTGGTAACATTAGAGACTGGATAAGACGGAAGAGAAGATCAAAAATAAACGACAGCGGTAGAGATGTAGGAAAGAGAAAGAAGATATGAAAGAGAGAGGAAAAGAGAGAGGCGAGAAAACATAGGAGAGACGGAAAACAGAAGTTGTTAAGAAAAGCGAGAAACAGGAGAGAAAGAGAGAGAGAGAGGGAGAGAGAGGGAGAGAGAGGGAGAGAGAGGGGGAGAGAGGGAGAGAGAGGGAGAGAGAGGGAGAGAGAGGGAGAGAGGAGAGGGAGAGGGAGAGGGAGAGAGAGGGAGAGGGTGAGGGAGAGGGAGAGAGAGGGAGAGAGGGCGAGGGAGAGGGAGAAGGGGAGAGAGAGGAAGAGATGGAGAGGGAGAATGATTACGAGTAGGAATGAAAGGTGAAGAAAAGAGAGGCGAGAAAGTAAAGAGAGATGTGGGGGGAAGAGTATGAAAGCGAAGAGAAGCGGAAAAGGGTGCTGGGCGCATCTGAGACGCGCTCCCTTGGCGAAGGGGCGGGGCGAAGGGGAGGGGAATCATTAATCAGCGGCGGCGTGGGCGCTGCGCGAGCGCGCTGATACCCTCCATTAGTCAAATTGCAGTCCTTCTCCACACCTCGAACGGCTTCCAATTTAAAAAAAAAATAAGGACGGGCGAGATGGCAGCGCGGGTTACGAAGGAGGATTATATACTGCAAGACCAGCACTCGCTCTGCTCGCCCTCCCGCCTCTCGCCCGCCCCTCGCCCGCCCTCGCCCGCCCCTCGCCCGCCCCTCGCCCGCCCCTCGCCCGCCCCTCGCCCGCCCCTCGCCCGCCCCTCGCCCGCCCCTCGCCCGCCGCTCGCCCACCTCTCGCCCGCCTCTAGCCCGCCCCTCGCGCGCCCTTCGCCCACCCATCGCCCAGCCATCGCACACCCATCGCCCAGCCATCGCACACCCATCGCCCACCCATTGCCCATCCATTTCCCGCCCATCGCCAACTTATCGCCCACCCATCGCCTGCCCATCGCCCACCAACGCCCACACTTCACCCTCCCATCGCCAGCCCTCATCGCCCAACCATTGTCCGCTCTCCGCCCGCCCATCACCCAACCATAGCCTGCCAAACGCCCACCCAACGCCCATTCAACGTCTACCCAACGCCCTCTCAACGCCCGCTCAATGCCCACACTTCGCCCTCCCATTTTCTGCCCTCATCGCTCACCCTTCACCCACTAATTGCCCTCCCATTGCCCGCCCATCCACCCATCTCCCGCCCAACGCCATCTCAACACTTACCCTTCGCCCTTCGATCGCCCGCTCATTACCCGCTCATCGACAACTTATCGTTCTTCTACCGCTCTTCCACCGCCAGCTCATCACCCGCCATTCAAACGCCCATCGCTCGCCCACCACCCTCCCACCGTCCTGCCTTACTCCACCCATCACTCGCCCATCGCCCACCTATCGCCCGCCTATCGCCCACCTTCCACCCGGCCATCACATACCCATCACTCATCTCCCCGCACCGTCTCCTGCCCATCGCTCTCGCACTGTATTGCTTGTCGCTTTCTGCTTGCGACCACTTGGGAGATCATCTGAAGGATGCGAACTCCTTAGGGGCCTCAACTGAACTGTGTTTTACAGTTAAATTTCTTGTTCAAGTAACGCCCCACCTTATGAACAAGAGATATTTTGTGAACACCAGTTTCTTCTGATAACCGAATCATGGTAACTTTTCTAAAATATAACAGTTCTCTCCAACAATTTCACAGATTATCCGTATCACGGCTATGGCATGTCCATTCTCTGATATCTTACAGATTCTTAGTGAGAGTATATCAAAAATTACATCAACAAAAAATCTCCAGCTTGTCTAAGTCGTAATAAACCCAAGACTACGTGTTGAATTCAGAAGAAGAGAAGAGATTTTTTGTAAGTTAAGTACTATTTAAGAAGCGATCTCGGTAACATGAGAGAACTTCTAGAACGTTTACAAACGAACTAGTAGTAAGAATGATTTTAACTTCATAATCGAAAGCATGGGAATGAAAATACCAAAGATGCTGAGTTTACTCGATATAAATCATGAATCGCTAACTACTCTTCTTGGTTGATTTGCATCGCAAACGTGTTTTAAGAAAAATCCGCAGAAATATCTACGAAAATCAGCTTTATTCCGACACTTACCTTTCACTCTATTACTTTTTCTCAACTCTTCGTCAACTGTCCACTTGAGTTCGTTTCCCAATTCAGCCCCACCCACCTTCGCCTTTGACCAGGTGAGTTTTGATCTCACTCCCACAGCACTGCGCGATATCAAAGGTCGTCGGAAGTGGTGTGGGTAGATGTGTAGGTCAATGCCGCTCTCCCATCTTTCGCATCGACCCTTCGTCCCCGTCCTCTCGGTCCCCCATTTCGGCCCCACTCTTTCGATCCCGCCAATCGGCCCCTGCACCTTCGCCTCGCCGTATTGCCTCCCGTCTTTTCGGCCCCGCTCTCTCGGTTCCTGCCCAACCTTTCCGCCCATCCTGCCCCGCTCCTTCATCCCCGCCCTTTCGGTCCCGCCGTTTCGGTCCCTACACTTTCGGCCCCCGCCCTTTCGGCCCCCGCCCTTTCGGCCCCGCCCTTTCGGCCCCCCGCCCTTTCGGCCCCCGCCCTTTCGGCCCCCGCCCTTTCGGCCCCCGCCCTTTTGGTACCGCCCTTTTGAGCTCCACCCTTTTCGACATCTGCCCTATCGGCACCCGCCCCTTCGGTACCCGCCCTTCTGGCACCCACCATTTCGGCTTCCGCCCTTTCGATCCCGCCAATCGGCCTCACCCTTTTGGACCCGGCTCTTTTGATCCCCACCCTTTCACCTCCCACCTATTCGGTCCCCACCCTCTCGGTCTCCGCCCACCCTTCCCACCCATTCGGCCCCGCCCTTTCTGCCCCCACCTCCTCGGACTCCGCCCGTTTGGTCCTCGCCCATTCGGCCCGCTCCTTTGGCCGCCGCCCAACGCCCGCGCCTCGCGCGTCGACCCGAGGAGATGGTTCCTGCGGCGGCCGACTCTCTCTCTCCGCCGCCGAGGTCGCCGCGCGGCCAGAGATGAATAAAAAACATTTCATATTTTCCGCCCTCTTCAATTTTCGCTAAGGGCGTGTTTGTGCCCGCGGATTTATCTAGTTTGACTCAATTTCTGCGCTTTACACAATTTATGCGCCATAAACTTGGTCCGCAGAAATTGCACGCTCCCGCCCGCCCGCCGGCCGGCGACCTGCGTAAATCTCGGCTACGGGGCCCGCGGGAGGGCCCCCCTTCGGGCTGCTACCCCTCCCCCGCCCCTGCCTCTCGGTCGGGCGGGCGGGCGGCCGCGACCGGCGGAGGAACCAGCGCCCATCGCCACGCGCGCAGCGGCCCTCGGCGGGAGATCAGAAGCTGCAGTTCGGAACGGGAGTCTATCATCGGCCGCTCTTTCAATAATTGAAGATTGGAAATGGGGAACAGTGAAATTGCCAAAAATCATGTTTTCAGATTCTTCGCGTAATTCACTGAACGTAGCAAGGCGGATGGCGTAGGTTCATTGATTGACTTAGTTTGGATGACTAATTAATTAATGTTCCCAGGCGCGTCAGCTGATAAGATCGTTTGTTTCATGAGTGTAGTGAATGTTTTATCACTGGAGGTGGCGGTCATTTCTACGGGATGGAGAGATCAGGTGCGGACTTACAAGTCGGCTTGCGGAATATTCCCCAACTAGCGGGGTGCGCCCCAATCAAGACGATTTTCAAGCTCCTGACGGGTCTATCGACAAGTGTTGTACAATGAATATAAGTGTGTGGTGTGTGTGAGTATGTGTGTGTAAGTTGACGGGGTGAGCGTGGACTAGGAATATAAGGAAAGATTGCGTGTGGTCCGTGGCTCCGTTTGTTAGGGTACTGCTCCCACATTCACCTGGTAATGATAAAAGAAACCAGGGATAACTACTGATCACAGCAGCCGAAAAACGTCTTCTCTGAGAGTGGCTAGGAAAGAATCATATTAAAAAGCTTTATCTGAAAACTGAGTAAATGTATATAACTTGTTGACTCTTCGATACAATATCAGTAATAAATGTCAGTTAACCATTTGTTATTTTCACAAAGCTTCGTTAGAAAATAAATAAAAAGTTGACTGAAGAACATCTTCAAAGCACTTGCAATTATTTTGTTTGATTTCAATAAAAGAAAAATAGTATTCCCTAGATGACAACAAGAAAAAACCACGGTATTTGTAAGACGTTTTCTATCAAAACTAGTTCATTTCAGTGTTTACTAAACATAACCTTTTTACATTTTTTCCAAATTTAGACAAAAATAACCTCACGGAGATACATAACCACATTTGAAAAGAAACATACTTCCATCAAAAAACTGGCAAGAACATACCCTTTTCATATAAAATATAGGCATCGAATTGTGATTTTCTCTTGAAGAAAGTGCTCTCAAATGAAACAAGCAGGTTCGATGGCAAGCGTCTGATATGTGATACGACGATGTCGCTTCGCCGAAGAACCGTTGGGTTTTCTAAACATTTGATCCGCCGGCATCATCCGCAAACATAATCTTTTTACATTTTTTGCCAAATTTAGACAAAAATAACCTCACGGAGATACATAACCATATTTGAAAAGAAACATACTTCCATAAAAAACTGGCAATAACATACCCTTTTCATATAAAATATAGGCATCGAATTGTGATTTTCTCTTGAACAAAGTGCTCTCAAATGAAACAAGCAGGTTCGATGGCAAGCGTCTGATATGTGATACGACGATGTCGCTTCGCTGAAGAACGGTTGGGTTTTCTAAACATTTGATCCGCCGGCGACGCCCACGAAATGCCCCTCGGAGTTGAAGAGCATCTGAAGATGAAGAAGAAATCCGGCGCGGCGAAGCCTTTGAGGGCATCTGCCGCGCAGGGCGGTGGTGGGGGTGGAGGGCGTGAGTGGTGGTGGGGGAGAAGGAGGCCCGAAAAAGGACGGATACCCGCTGGAGGGCACCTGAAACTGGTCGTGCCCGGAAGCCAACACAAGCGACCACTCCGCTGCTGGTGAGGCTCCCTGCCGAACGTTGACAGAGAAAACAATACTTCTTTTCCTATAATAATGCTCTCCCTGTCCTTCCACATTCGTTAGGGCACGGTTTCGTATCTACACACATCGCTGTTCTTCTAGTGCGCTGTGAGAATTTTACTATCGTATTACACATGGTAAGTTGGCAATTACGTGTTGCTGCCGAAAATGGATATCGACTTTTTGCAGGACGTACACATTTTGAGGATCCCGTGCATCAAAACTCGTTATATTTATAATACATCAGCCTATTCGATCATCCATACACTTTTCCGTTCATTGTAGACAACATAGTGGGTGAAAAAAATTCATTATTTTTTTTCCGAAATGGTTGTTCTTTTCGGATCGAATTGAACAAACTTGAACACCTGCGTAATGAAAACTGGTCTTTAATTTTATGAGGTTCTTTACATGAAACAATACATTTCTAGTTTATTTTTTCACAAAATGCTAGAATTTTTTTCTTTCAATATTTCAGCTACCAATTAGTTTATAACAATTTAAAAATTCGATATTGATTTATAAATCTCACTTTCTGAATATTTCTACTATTTTTCTTTCTTTAGGATATTGCATGGTCTCACCGCTTTTCGTACGTTTTTCACCTCTTTACATCTTTTCCTAACTGCTTGTTGGAGACATTTTAGATCAAAGGAGATGCTCTTTAAGGTTGTGTATCAGTGTCTGGTCATAACGATGATTGTAGAGAGAATTGCGCGAGTTCTGTACCCTATTATAAGGCAGTGCTCCTGCCCGCACTTACATTTGATCGGAAAAAAAACCTTGGAGATTACTAATCAGAGTAGGAAAAAACACTACAGTATTCATCCAGGCTGTTGATGGCTTCCACCCAAACATTTTGCTGGCGTGAAAAATTTGCTACTGTTGAGTCTCAAACCTTGGTCCCCAGCACTTCGGCAGTTGACTCGCAGCTTCATTTGCCCATGACATCCTTGACATCCATTGATGCAGCTGAATTTTGTTTCTCTGTACTCATCAAGTAAACAACACTGCGGCGAGAGGAGTTACCTCAGAAAGTGAAGACATCACGAAGTAATAACAATAAAAAAAACAGAAATGTCAATAAAAGCATTACTTGCAAGAGAGGTTTGATGTCGAGATGTTTTCCCGTTAATAATTGAACTGAAATCCACATGAACAAAATGTAATGAAGTTTCTGTATGCAATACATTTGTATCATGTACACGTTATTCTGCAGTTAAAGCTTCATTTTTTACCATTCAACACTGCATTCAACTAACATTACTTGTTTTTAGGACAAACATATTTAATGCTACACGCATCGGATATTTATATGTAATGTATAAGATAGACACTCAGATTTACTCACAAATAAAGCAAAAAAAATATATTTTGTAGTTTTTAATATTTTGGAATAAAAATTCAAACTGAGTACGAAGTGAACAGTCCTAAAAATACTCTCTTACAACTCCACAAATAAAGTGGGCAACAAATGCAGCCAATGCAATATTCGTTACGCCAGAAACGACTTCTTCCCATACAATTGACAGAGTTTCGTCGGGAACGAACATATCGCGAGGAATAATGCAACGCCCCCCAAATACCTCCGCCGCGCGGCGTCGGGTCTCGGGCAGCCGTGAAAGCGCGGAGCCTAGCCGCCGCCGGAAAGTGGGTCAAACGAAGCGTTTAAATCTTTTATTTTCCATCTGGCGGGCGGCCGCGCCGGAGAGCGCGGGCGGCGAGCGCCACCCCAGGGCGCCGTTAGCCCGTCTTCTCCTGCGCGGCCCGGCCTGCCCGACACCTGCACCCGCCCACCTCTCTGCTCTCCCTTTCGCCCGCCCTTCACCATCCTGCACGCCCCTCCGTCGCTCTTTCGTCGGTTACCCGGGCGCTGCCCCGACCGGCCGCCCTCTCGACCGACCACCCTCTCGACCGACCACCCTCTCGACCGACCGCCCTATCGACCGACCACCCTCTCGACCGACCGCCCACTCGACCGACCGCCCACTCAACCGACCGCCCTCTCGACCGACCGCCCTCTCGACCGACCGCCCTATCGACCGACCGTCCTCCCGACCGACCGTCCTCCCGACCGACCGCCCTCTCGACCGACCGCCCTCTCGACCGCCCGCCCTCTCGACCGACCGCCCTCTCGAACGACCGCCCTCTCGACCGACCGCCCTCTCGACCGACCGCCCTCTCGACCGACCGCCCTCCCGTCCGCCCTCACGTTTGCGGGATTCCGATTTTTTTTTCTTTTTTCACGTTTTTCTTTCTTTCTTCTTATTTATTTCTTGATAATAACTATTCCCGATTGCAGGGTTAAGGTTCAAAGCATCTTTGACATCTCTCTTTGAATAATTACTAAGAAAACGTGTAAGATTTAATTCTATTTATTTTCAAGCTTGTATCCCTCTTCGATCGCCTTTATCTTGCAGCACGTTTTTTACCCTTTAGTGAACCTACAATGTTTCGCGACATACCTATGATTCATAAAAAAAGTTCTTCTTGCATATTTGTTTTCTTCTCTCTCAAGTATTTCGATATATTGCTCTCCAAGATGCCCAGAGATCTTGTAAAATTTAGATCTCGACATTCATAATTTCCTTCATGTTTCATGAGTCATTTTTCAGTTGTCCTCTTGTAACCGCATCTTCACACCTTTCTTTCCTTTCAGATATCTCTTGAAGCATTATCTGTTGTTTTTTTTATCAAAAGTTTTTAATACCTGTTTTTTTTCCTTTTCTCACATCTCCACCCTTCCACGTTCGCTCGTCTCATCATCTACCTGAAGTACACTCTCGCGTTGTTCCTCTCCTCCACCTCAGGCGAGACCTTTCCGCGCGAAGTGCGGTCTCGCCGATCCCCCAAGGCATCTCGTCGCACCTGCCGCCCCCTCCCCGCCGCCTCCCCGCCGCCGCCCCGCCGCCGCCACCGTGGGCCGAGGCCTCTGGATGCGATTTTTTACCGGCGGCGGCGGCGGCGGCGGCGGCGGCGGCGGCGGCGGCGGTGGCGGTGGCGGTGGCGGCGGCGGCGGCGGCAGCCCAGTAGCAGCAGAAGCGCGGTCCTGCGGTGGCCGCACGAAATACTGCACGCGATTATTCCCGGGCCCCCGCGCGTTTTAATCTCCGCAATGCACCCGCTCGCGCGCGCACGCTGGGACCGGCGCGAAGGAGAAGAAAAAGGAGGGCAGGAGGAAAAATAAGGAGGGCAGAAGGAAGGAGAGCTGTAGGGGTGGAGGAGGAGATGGTGAAGGTGAGGCTGCGGAGGAGAGAAGCAAGGGATGATGGAGGAGAGGAGAAGGAAGAGTACGAGGTAGAGAGGTGGGAAGAGGAGAGGAAGCGGAAAGAAGGGGATAGGCAAAAGAATTATGGGAGGGAGATGAGGGACAGAGGGGAGGAAAGGGAGAGGGAAAAGTGATGGAGGATATGAAGAAGAAGGAGAAGAAGGAGAAGAACAAGAAGAAGAAAGATAAGAAGGTGCAGACGTGACAAAGTATTGGCAGGATCGGATGTGTAGAAGAGGAAGGTGGAAGATGCTGAGGAAGCGAAGGAGGAAAGGTCGGAGCGGGGGTGGAGTAAGATGTAAAGGAATAAAACTCCGACAAAGTGGTCGGGGAGAGGGTAGATTGTTGCGCCGGAGGAGCGAAAATAGGGGAGGAGAAAGAAGGGAGGAGGAAGCTTAAAGGCGGTGATGAAAAGGTCGGTTTGCGGGGAGAGAAAAAGGAAGAGAGTAAAAGAAGGCCGATGTTGTTAAGGAACGTGCACTGGGCAAGAGAGATGACGTATCGAAGGGAGATACCTTGAGAAGCAAATCGCCGCAAGCAAACATGTAAGTCGGCGCAGATCTCTCCAACTAGCTGGATAAGGAATCATTGCGATCTACACGAAAACAATATTCATTACAATATCGGAACTAATGATCATAACAGTTGACGAGCGCGAAAACATCCCTTTAAATGAAATTTTTACGTGTTATCATCAGTGTTCAGATCCCACATATCGTAAAGTCTTGTTCGTCTTGGAATTTAATTTCATATTACTTTTTGATAAATATGATTTTAATCTGTCAACACTCCACAACTGTGTTTCCTTTAACATACATTCTTTGCTTCCCAGTAAATGGTACGACCGTTTAGGTATTTTTGTTCTCCTTCGCGCAATACATTGAAAATGTGAGATAACATTTTTAGAGTTTAGCGTTATTTTTACTTTTTTGGAGACCCACGACTCTTTGCATCCCTCTCACGCCACAGATAATATCGTCAAAATATATACTAATGGCCCTTTTGCTAATAAAAAATAAGCACTGAAGTCATATAACCAGAACGAAATAAATGATATTTAGAGGTCTTCTGCTGTGGTCGGTTTTATTTTGGGGATTATTCCGAAGGCGACACCAACCTTGGAAAAACAGATCATCATCCTTCTCCATCCTTGCCACACAGTGGAGGAAGGAATCACCGTCACTTTCCTGGACAAAACATTCGGTACAATAACGGGGAAAATGAACAAAACCGTTGATGTTCCTAGAAACATCAATCAAACAGTCGAGGAGAGCGAACTACCTTCCTAACAGACTTGCCGAGAAGGGATTAGAGCGGTGCTGTGGATGACGATGCAGAAATGTTCGGAGCGGCGCGCAGATCGCCGGTGCGTGGAGTACCACCCGGAGAGAGGTGGAGCACAGTAAGCGGAGAAAGGTGAGGCAAGGCCAAGCGGAGGGCGAGGATGTAGGTAGGGGATGTGATACGGGGATGGGACGGGGATTGCGCGCGTCCAAGCGAAGCTAACGCGCCGCGGACGAGCTTTCGAGCGGGCGGGAACGTGGTGCGTTTGGAGGAGCAGGGGCTGAGGGTGGACGAGAGGGTAGAAGGGGCAGGAATCGGCCGCGGTAATCGGAAGGCGGAGTTACGGGGTTGGGATCGGGAGGCGAAAATTAGGAACGGGAATCGGGGGGTGGGAATCGAGGCGCGGGACTCAGGGTTGTGGTGGAATCGGGAGGCAGGAATCGGGGCGTGAACCGGTGGCAGGAATCGGGGGCCCGGAAATCGAGAAGCCGGGAATCGGGGGTGGGAATTGGGGGTGGGAATCCGGGTGTTGGAAATCGGTGGGCGGGAATCAGAGGACGGGAATCGGGGAAGGGGCGAGAATTGGGGTGGGTGGGAATCGGAGGCGAGAAGCGGATGCGGGATTCGGAGGCGGGATACGGAGGCGGGAATCGGAGGTGGGAATCGGGAATGGCGGGAAACCGGGGGGACGAGAATAGTGGGTGGGAATCGGAAGCGGTAATATGGGGTCGGGAATTAGGGACGGAAATCGGGAAGCGAGAACAGGGAGGCGAGGGCAGAAGGCAGGGGAGGTGGTGGGCGAGGAGGGTTGAAGCTGCTCGAGGGTGGGGACGGGCGACGGGGACGGCGAGTGTAATTGCCTGCACGGCGGAGCGAATGACGGAAGTGTCGTTCTGGGGCAGGGGCGAGGATGGTGCGATGAATAGAGGCGGGGAGAAGGGTGGGAGCAAGGAGGTGGTGGGGGGCTGAATGAGAGGGTAGTGAAAACTAAGCGAAGGGGTGGCGGGGGCGGGGACTATAGGTGGACGAGGGGGGCGGGGGCGGGAATCGGGGGTGGGAATCGGGGCGGGAATCGGGGGCAGGAATCGAGGGTGGGAATCGAGGGTGGGAATCGGGGGTGGGAATCGGGGGTGGGAATCGAGGGTGGGAATCGGGGGTGGGAATCGGGGGTGGGAATCGAGGGTGGTAATCGATTGTGGGAATCGGGGGTGGGAATCGAGGGTGGGAATCGGGGGCGGGAATCGGGGGCGGGAATCGGGGGCGGGAATCGGGGCGAGTGAGAAGGGGTGGAAACGTAAATAGGGGGCGGGGGCGTCAAGTGAAAGTGACTGAGTGATGGGGTACTGGGGGGCTGAGCGAGGGGGGTGGTGGTGGTGGGCGGGACCGATGGGGCAGTGGGAGGCGGGGGGTGGCGAGCGTAATTGACTCCGCGACAGCGTGAGTGACGGACGCGGCGCGGGGAAAGGGTCGCGGGGCGCGAGAGTCGCGCAGGGATTTGGCAGGGCGGCATGGAAGGAGATGGCAGCCATTCTCCACCGCCCTCTGCGCGCCTCAATTACGTGGAATTCGCGCAGGCGTGCGAGTGGCCGTGTTGGGCTCACTCGCGGAACGCGACCCCGGCTGCTTTTTATCGAATGCCGTGAGATTACATGTGGCTCGCTTCAATGCTGCCTGGAGGCACGGGGAGTTCTTTCGAAATTTACGTCCGACGAAAGTTTTCAGAGCGCAAATGACTGCGAATTGTGATTAGTATTTGCGAACAAAGGTAAAAGCTTCGTTCCATTAAACAGTGAAGTGCGGGGGGGGGGGACGTTAAGAGGAGAATAGGGTATATGTTGGCAACTGCGTAAAAGCCGAACAATTGTATTATGTCTGTATCCAAAACTGAATTATAAATTTAAGTTTAATTACTGAATATCATTTTCTTGGAACTGTTTTCTACAATCCTCTCCAAAAAGAATTCAATAGCGTTTTTTATTAATAATTTAAAATACATCAAGCCCGATCTTACAAAAACAAAATTACAACCATGAGTAGTAATGTCTGAAACAGCGACGTCATTAAATACTTTGATATTCGACCCTCTATGTTAGGAGTTACACAATGTATGTAATTGCGTGTACATAACACTCCACGCAAAAATGCGAACATACAATTCACAAGAAGCAGACATCAACCGCCAATCACACTCTACTGAGCTTGAAAACTTCAAAGCGTTCGAAAATTAAAGCACGTTTTTAACTGATTGTACGCTGAGGGAATGTTTTTATTCTTTTTTTTTGTCTGTACATCCGGTCGAGGGTACTGTCAGTATTTAATTGGCTGTCCGGGTGACGCCACGCCCATGGCAAAGGTGCCGACGTTTCGGTCGCCATTCTGCGACCTTCCTCAGGGCGTAATAGCGACCGAAATGTCGGCACCTGCGCCTAGGACGCGGCGACACCCGGACAGCCAATTAAATACTTACTCCGCGGAAGCCAACGCTCGTACTGTCAGTAGTTGCAAATGACTTCTGGTTTCCGCGAGATCTCGAAAACGGAGACCGACAGCGACGTCATTCCAATGGTTTGCAACGACAATGTCAATGATATCAGGTGTAAGAGTAAGCTGCACACCCACGCTGCATACCTAGTGGAAATTAACGAGAATCACACTGCCAAAATCAAAGAGTTCCTATTTGCATCAGGGTTCTAAATAGTGATAAAGAATAATTTCACTATTTGTTGAAAAAATAGAGGTTGTGATTAACAGTTGTTTATTAATTCAATGTATAAACAATAACTTGTGCTTTAGGAATATATTACATTTTCATATTGGTATTTAAATGTTTTTTTTTCAATTTTTGGGGAATGACAAAATTATACATACGTTTAAACATCTCCTGTACTTGCAAATATATGCACTGAGACAAAGATGACCACGTCCTTATTAGAAGTATTAGTTTAATATTCACTATGCTGATATGATTACAAAATTATTCCCTACTTTCACAGACACTAAAATTAGGTCAACGTTAGTAGAGAAAGGCCTGGCGATAAGGAAACATGAAATTTTAACGAAGCTAGTATGTAGATTCAATTTTTTTAGACATCAAATTTTTTTTAGACATCCAATTTTTTTAGGCATCCAATTAGTGTTGAAAGGTGCAATTAATGCTAACGGTTCAAAAAGGTTATCTTATAAAAGTCCTAAATGATAACATAGATTTTTTTTCTAAACAAATAATAAAAGTAACGTTGGGTTTAGTGGTAGAACACTTGAAGTATGCGACTGTGAAGCTTTGCGAAAATATTTTGCGTATACACAGAGTTTAAAAAATATTATTTCTCGGCTTTACTCGAGCTGTTTGATGAAACGCGGATATCGTGTTTTCTATAATTGTAGTACAATGTCTTGTTTCATTTCTGCTCAGAATGTCCATTTCACAGAACTATTTCACCTAAATCACACATAACATACGTTTAAATATACAATGCATAAACAGAAGTACAAATACATACGCATACTTACAAATACGTACACGCTCCAACACCTATACATATAAAACTACACCACGAACAATGACAGACAAACCTCACACAAAAACAAAAACCCGTACACAAAACAAGGCACACACTTACGTTTCATAAAGATGAATATTCGGAGTAACGTACACACGCGTCCAAGCGCACGCGCGCGCATACGCACACACACACACACACACACACACACACATATACGTACCAACACGCACAAGCTCGTATTACGTACACACGCAAACGCACGTAGACCAGACTACACGCACTGACGAACACACCTACACCCGAGCAGAGTATCACACATACGCTCATGTATTCAGAGATGCAAACACGCACTATCGAACACTTGCATACGTACGCACACGGTCGCGAGCGCTACCCTCGGTGGGCACATGCACCTTGCGAGTGTGCAGCGGAGGGGAGCGGATGGGCAGCCAAGCAGAACGGCTGCCAGGTTCGCTCGTACCCGTCCCGCCCCCTCCCCCAGCGTCACCATCTCCTTCACACAACTCCCTGTGCTCGTCCTCACCCCGTCTCGCTTCACCCCACCCTGACGGTCTTCCCCTCAGTCCTTTCCAGACAATCCCCGCCACGGCTCGCCCCACCACCCGCCCACTCCTCCCTCGCGTCACCATGAGAACCGCGCCACCCTTTCCCCGCTCCACCCACTCCTCTTCGCCCCTCTGCAACCCGCTCTGCTCCACACAGCATCCCCTACTCAGGTAGCTCTTCTGCACGCTGTCTGGCTCGGTTCTCATCTTCCTTGGCAGTCCCCGTTCCGCCCCGCCTCTGCCATCCACGTCTCGCCTCTCCTCGTACATTAACACCAGACCCCCTCACCCGCACACTGATTTCCCATCTCACACCGCCCCACGTCGCCCCGACAATCCCCGACATTCCCCGCCCAGCACGCTTGCCCCCCTCCCCACCCTTCCCCACCTCTCTTCACCCACCAAGATGATTGGCTCCGATTTACCCAGCTTCCTCTGCTCAGCCGCCACCCACCTCGGTGCACCCCACCCTGCTTGACTTGGTTCGGCAAATCCCCCGCCGCTTCACCCCGCCTCGTCCACTCGCCCACCCCTTCTCTGTGTAACACAGCACGCGTCGCTCTGACGATCCCCGCCTCTTCCGCATCGCGCATTCTCCCATTCTTTCTCCCTCCCCACCTGTCCTCACCACGTGTCCCGCTCTGCTCCGGCCAACTTCCTCTGCACAAGCAGCTACACCTTGCAGCACCCCACCCTGCCCGGCTATCTCCAAACCGCCCCTTCCCTCCTCCCGCACCTTCCTCACCCCGCCTCACTCTCAACCCCTCCTTGTCTTATTGAGCTCCACCCAGTCAACTCTATCCCACCACGCTCCAATTGTATCGCCCCGTATCTCCCCGCCCCGCCCCTTCTCCACCCCATTTGCTTCACGAACCTCAGTTTCAGCCTGCCTCGCTGCACCCCCCCCCCCGTCCATTCGGTCCAGTCCGCCTACTCCTCCCCTGGCAACCCTCAGCTCGCCCCATACCCCGCCCCCACACTTCCCACGTTCTGTTCAACCTCGCCTGCCCATGTCCCACTCTGTCTGCTCTCCCCTTCCCCCCCGTCACGCCACGGCGCTCAGCCCCCCCCCCACGCCTATCAGCGTTCGATTGTCTCTACGCCCCGATTGCTATCACTGGCATGAGGACACAGTTGGACTAGGGGAGTAGTCACGTGTACCACGACGGAGAGCGTAATGACCCCTGAAATTTCGCAATATCGCTTCAAAAATAATTCTAGAATTGTACATGACTTCCACCAATACGTGCAATTAAAATATTAAATTTGTTGGGTGTAATTTCCACTGTACAATTTTAAATTTAGCGATAAAATTTTTCTCAGAAATGCAAATTCATTTTAAAATATAAACCGACTTTTTTGCATGGCAAAATAAAATTAAAACTCAACAAAAAACGTTTGTCTCGGTTAAAACGAAAAAATAACCTAATACCTTCAATTTGCTGCAATTCGACCACAATAAAAATAAAAATCTCAGTAACATTATATTTTCTTTTTATTCGTACAATTCTTTAAAAGAAACTTTTCTCAATTTTATAAAAATCTAGTTTGTGTAACGGGTGGAGCATAGTGAATACTAATGGGCCCACTGGAAGGCAAGGCGTTGGACTTATGATTCCAGAGTCGGGATTCAAGGTTGGGCACGCACAGCACATGGCTCAGATAAGGATGGCAGGCCTGGTTGATGAATCAATAGACACACCAACAGGGATTTAAGTGATGGTGGCAGTTCTTATAGATTCGATGGCAGTAATAGTAGTAGTAGTAAAGATGACGGTAGAGTTCATACCTCAGTAGCGTTGGCGGGGTGATAAAAGGTTATAGGAAAATTGCAATGAGATCTCTGTGATATTTAATTACGGTAATAGACGATGATACTATTTTGTTTCCGTATTCCCACTGCATATTGTGAATTTTTTTGCAATTCGATTGATTACTCAAACTCGGGTTCAGTTGCCTGTCGTAGTGATTAACGTTGAAACAATCTGAATTTCGCTATGCCTTTATGTCCAATAGCAGCTTTCTCTAGAGCTGCACGCGTTTAATAGTGTTTATGAACAATATCACCAATTATACCACCACAATTATCCATCACTACTTACACCACATCACATATCCTTATACCCAAACCGTCACCGTGAGAGGTGGCTAAGGGCATCAACTGATCACAGCAGTGCCTCTGACCGGGAGGTTTTGGGGTTTGAGCACCGGCTGTGGCAATATTTTGACACTACCTAGAGAGCTAGGCGGAGTTCTGTCGCAGTCTGGAGGAGAATTCCAGCGGCCGGCTGCTCTGATCAGTAGTTTTCCGTGATTTATCCAATCAACATCAGGCGAATGCCGGAGAAGTACTGCAACAAACGGGCTAGACGATCTTTTCTTTCCCTTCCTGTACCTATCGTCGCACCAAACACACATTTACATGCACTACATTACACTACTACACGTGCAGAGAGACCGATTAGGAGCTTAGAGAGTTCTCGCTGGAACAGTCCTCCGCCATACCAGATTGAGGGAAATCTCGCTAGTCGGTGTTACGTTAACGTCGGACCTCGCTATCAAACGAACACGGCCTTCTTCGAGAGAAAAACATGCACTTCACTTACGGGATTAATGATCTTAGCTGTTGACGCGTCCGCAAACATTAACAATCAATCAATCAATCAATCAACCATCACAACTAACTTTCACTACTTCCACCAGATCAGCTATCCTTATACCACACCGGAAATACTAAACTGTCCATCCACGCCGCCTTCACCGTCACCATCAACACCAATCAGTGCGCCTCCCTCCCCCATCCCTCCTACTCTTTTTCCTGCGAGTCGCAAAGCAACGTCCGCTGTTTCAAGCACCGTCCGAGAGAACTCAAAGATTAAGAAAATTTCTCTTAAACGCCCTACTGGAAAAAAAAGGCTCAGCTTCTTTCACGTCACAAGGGGGAGGTTTCTCCTTTGAATCTCGCTCCGGGGCAAAACTGCCTGCATCTCGCGGCGGCCTTCTTTCCCCTCCCCTCCCCCCTCCCCCTCGTCATTCCCCGAAGCCCTCCCCCCGCCCCCTTTCTCTCTTTTCCCGGTCGTCCGAAGCGGCTTTTATCTTCATACACAAACATCGGCAACGGCGGCGGTGCTGCCGGAAAAAAATCAAAGACCCCCTCCCCCACCCCCGTCAAAATCCGCCAATTATTCGAGCCCGCCGTCGTATCGACGCACGGCCGTGCTTGTACGCGTGACGCAGACGCCTCATTACTCGGCCGAGGCCCGGCCGCTCTTGAAAGACTGGGCGTGTTCCTTTGGGACTCACAAAAACCCCGCGCCGCGCGGCGGGGCGAGCCAGAAAAGAAACCGGCTGTAATAGACAAAATTATAATACCAGATCGGAGTATTTTATAACCCCAGCGTCAAGTGCCTTTTGGGGGAAGCAGGAGGAGGAGGAAAGGCAGGGGGAGGGGAGGGGAGGGGCGGGGGAGGAATGGCTTTGGATCGTGTGGCTCAATTTATGAAATCGCTCCGTCGTGCGGTGACCTCTCGTGTCAAAACACCGTTTCAAAAGAAGTCTCGCGATTTGCTGGCGAGGGGGAAATACAGTGACAGTTTCGTAACATGTGGGGAGGTATTTGCGATCAACTTGGGCGGCATATGACGCACGGCGGGCTCTTGAATAGCTAATGGAGGTGAAGGACCTGTGAAGGGTACGGTTTTGCGCGGTATAAAACGGGGGTAACACATTATCCATCGTAGAACGGCTAAATCACGTTCTTTCAACCTAGAGTTACTAGGTTTAATAATTGCTGTGTGTTTGGCGCAATGAACATTATGATTAAATTATTTTTTAGGCAACTGTTACTTTGAAGTTTCTTGAAAATGTATCACTTGCTAGTTTTAAACCAATAGTCTAATTTTCATTACTTTCCACTATTAAATTTACCAGTATCATTCTTTATATTTAAAGTTGGTTTTTCAAAGACAGATTATTATGTATGTTTCAACTTTGAAGAATATCAGGAATATTTCACGCCGCAAGGAACATAATGTTTCGTACACACAACCACCTCTTTAACTTCTTGAAGGAACATTGAGACAACACAGAGCCAATCAAATATACCACCTCATTTATGAAATAAAATATATTATATAATGTTATAACTTATTATTCAGCTACTGCGTTGAGCATACATTGTATCATATTTGTTCCAGTGCATTTGCTAATTGTCTTACCTGGATACAACGTTGTGAGTACAGACCTCAGAGCAAAAGTACCACGCACGGTTAACCAACCGAACCGTACACTTGCCGCGTACGATTAACCAAGCGAAGACACGCCTTCGGTTCCACTGATTTCCAACAGTAATTGTTTCTCTCAGGTCAATAATCCGATGAACAAAGCTTTTTCTGATAATGGTGTAAAAAGTACTAATACATTTTCTAAGTCATTCTCGACGTAAACCTCTAATCAGGTAATAGAAATTGTCGATTGTTGCTGAATCATTGGCACATCTGTATTATTAACAATATATTGATAGAATCATTAACTCGTACATACCTCGAGTTATCCGTTAATTTACGCTATAAAAATGTTTTAAGAACAATTATCAATATGAAAAAGTCGTGTTTTCTGTTTATGCTGGCCAAAAGAACAGTTCAATTAATCACGGAATAATCAGACTGACAGTACACCACTCTGATAAAACTTAAGTTCTCACGAATTATCAGCTTATTCGCAGGGGTCAAAGCAGTATAACACAACACAAGAACTAACAACCGCCCATGGAAGTGGTGGGGGGAGGGCGGAAACGAAAGTTTTCGAGTGCGTCTAATGGGCCGGGCACGCAGAGAGACCGTTTCCGCGAATCGTCTGGAGGACGTGATTTCCTTAAGCAGACGGAGAAAAAGTGCATCGGAAATATCTGCTCTCGTTAGCAGCGACCGCCGCCTTCAGCAGCGGAGAGAGGGGAGAAGTGAGTCGCGGGCGCGGGGGGGGGGGGAAGGCAGCAATTGGGGGATTTTCAATTTGCCTCACCAATGGAAACGTTTTGTCCGGGAAATTGAAATGCCAATCCTATTGTAGTGGGCCGAAACTTCCGGCGTTTGCGAAGCGAGGCCGCTTTTTCTTTAACGCTCAAAACGCCGGCGGGCGAATTATTTCAAGACACTTCACTTCGCGCGCGGCGGGAGGAGGTGCGGAAAAGAGAGGGTGTTAGGGCGAGGGACGGAGGGAGGGAGGAATGGAGAAAGAAGCGGAGAGAGTTTTGACGCAGGCGGACTACCATTCGCGGAATGGTAAACCTTGACGTAAGACGTGCTCTCCCAACAGCGCGCCCGTGCGAATCCTAAGGGAGCAGAAAAGATCTGTGCTTCGTTTTTCCTTTCTTTACTATGATTCCAGTACTTGTGGTTATATTTGGTTGATATGGTGGTTTATTGTATTGGTATGTCAGTGAGTAGCAATGGTGTAATATGAACGATGGACCAATGGTTAGATGAGAGAGAGGGGGGAGAGAGTGGGAGTGGAAGTGGGAGTGGAAGTGGGAGTGGGAGTGGGAGAGGGAGAGGGCGTGGGAGTGGAAGTGGGAGTGGGAGTGGAAGTGGGAGTGTGAGTGGGAGAGGGAGTGGGAGAAGGAGTGGGAGTGGGAGAATGAGTGGGAGATGGAGAGTGAGTGGGAAAGGGAGTGGGAGAGGGAGTGGAAGTGGAAGTGGGAGAGGGAGAGGGAGAGAGAGTGGAAGTGGGAGAGGGAGAGGGAGAGGGAGGGGAGTGGGAGTTGGAGAGGAAGTGGGAGATGGAGTGGGAGAGGGAATGGGAGTGGGAGATGGAATGGGAGTGGGAGAGGGAGTGGGAGAGGGAGTGGGAGAGGGAGAGGGAGAGGGAGTGGGAGAGGGAGTGGGAGAGGGAGTGGGAGAGGGAGTGGGAGAGGGAGTGGGAGTGGGAGTGGGGGTGGGATTTGGAGACAGAGAGAGAGGGGGATAGGGGAAAGGGAGAACTTAAAAAAAGCTGCAAATCCTATTAGTCCACCACAAACTTCACATGGGTATTTGGATCCGGTACTCTGAGGTGAAAAGTTAATGCTCCGGTCGCTTAACTCTGTAAGTTTGATCCTAAAAGTTTTCCAGAATCTTCCCACTACTGTTCTTGGGTATGCGGTCAGCCATGTCGCTGATCTCAACACTTCCCAAGATAAGACGAATTGAAGTCGAAACAGTATAGCAAAAGAAACTCTGTGTAAGTTCTCTGACCAAGATGTGTTCTGCTGAACTGCGACTGAAGGCTTCCTCGGGGTCAGATTTGATCCCATTTTCTTAATCAGGACTGTGGGCAATAATTATCTCCTTCATCGATATCACAGAATCACTTCTTCTACATTAACACCTATTTAAATGCCAAAAAATATTCTAAATACAAATATCAAATTGTCAATTATCAATAGCAAATAAATGTCATACAATCAAACAGTATGAAAAATAAATATCTGAATGTTGTCGACTGCCTCAACGCAGAAATAAACACCCTTCAAATATAAATATTGTAAATAAATATGTGATTCAGAAAAACAAAGTTCCCTCGATTTAATATTAAATAAAAACACGCAACTGACAAAAGCGTCAACAATCTTGCAAGAAAGACAGCATTTTTGTTGAGAGTAGTTTTTTTCGCTGTATTTTGAAAACACATTTTCGTAATAGTAAACATTACTGTAAAAATATTTAATGATCGACTTCTTCTTCAGACGAAGAGTTTTATGAAGGGTTTCTAGCTTTTGTGTGATCGCTACCACATGGGAGAAGAGAAGATCAATTATAAGTCAATAACACCTAGAAATGTGAAAATTTTGATGGAAAAATGAAATAAATATGATAATGCATTCTCGCGTTACTGTTTTTTCTCGCAAGCTGGCACGTAATTACCATAACATACATGAATAGAATGGGATCGAAATTTAATGTTATGAACGCACCCGTGATAAAATGTCGAGTATCAAGCACTAAATCAAATTTATTTCCGAACAAATGTAGACAACGAGTGAAATTCAATGAATTTGTTCGATGATTCCTCACGAAATCTCAGAAAACCACATATAATAATTTTCACCAAAATGTCTACGTACAATTGAAAACAAAATTAGAATAACTGCACTACTTTTGTGCACTGCTTCCAGGTTCGCAACTATCAGAAAGCAAAAAAATAATTTCATACGTGATTACAAAATTCATTTTACAATTCCCTTCCGAACTAAAAATAGCACGCAAGGAAAATATCGAAGGGCAGCGAACGTACGATCAACGGTTATTTCATTCGCAGCGGGGGACTATTTTATTTTCGGGGTGCGTGCGCGTGAGTGGGCGTGCGTAGGCGAACGATCGCGCGTGCGTACACGCCCTTCCTTGCAGCGAGAAGGAAGAGGAAACGCGCGCGAACGAGGAACCATGTTCCGGATTGGGGGCGAAGTACTGCCGACATCCGGTCAGCCAGCAATCGCTGCCCGGGAGGGCTCGAGATACACTGCACACCGCACCTCTTAATCATGCCTTCGCCCGCGTTTGCTAGTCGTCCCTTTTACGCCGTTCTGTGCGCTTTCCATTTCATTCGAACCTCATTTAGCTGTTCCGAACCCCGGTATTTCTCCTTTTCATTCCCCCTTCCAGAAATTAATAAAAAATTAAAAATAATTTAATAAATGTAAAAAAATTAAAAATTCTCCCTTCATCCTTAGCTTATTTTATCTCTTTTCGTATTTTTCCAAAATTTCATTTTCTTATATAAATTTACTACTTTTATTACTCATTGGGTTTTAGATAATAATTATCTAAGTATCTTATTAATTATCTGATTATTAGAACAAATAAAAATATCTATCTTTACCGTTAACACATAAAAGCGAAATCTTGATGCCACAAAATATTGTTTGCAACTCTTAACCATAAAAGTAACGCACTTGATGCATGAATTTGATCGAAAAAGTAGTTGAAAAAATGTGTCGAAGAGAAATGGATTAAAGAGAAAACCGATATCTTTTTACTATTTATTGACTTTTTTATTTTAATATGAAGCTTTTCTGAAGAAATATACTAACATTTACCTTAAAGTTGGTGTAATAAGGAGAGTATTACCGAATGTAATGAATGTTAAAAGTGTTGTCTTATTTTTATGTAAGCACAATGTTTAAAACAAAAAATAAACGGAGTTCATGTATTTTCTATTACAACAAACCACAGTAATATCGAAAACCTGAATAAATAAGTTGTCTTATGAATTAAATCACGTCGCCAAGTTTCCTCGAGATGGAAAACCCCAACCGCTAGGGGCCTATCAGGGAAGACTTAATTCCAACGAACCCTCCCTAACGAGTTCTCTCTGTAACCGAAGCTATCATTATGTGAAAGCCGGCCTTCCTGTAGTTATACCTCGCAGCGTCGCACGATCCCGTGTTTTGGCGCCAATTGCCTTCGCTCTTTCGCGCGAGGCTCGTCCTCGTGTCAGCCTGTTCGCCCGTCCCGCCCACGCGGCTCGCCGCACCGCCCATCAGCCCACTCGTCCACTTTCCCTCTCGGTTCTTTGACCCACCCTCTCACACCAACGCCTCGCCTCGCCCCGTCTCTCCCCGCCACTCCCCGCCTCGCGTCACCCCGCCTCGCTCCGCCTCGCCCCTCCTCGTCCCGCCTCGCCTCGCCCCTCCCCGCCTCGCCCCGCTCCGCGCCGCCTTGCCCCGCCCCGCGCCGCCCCGCCCCGCCCCGTCAAGCATCGCCCCGCACCGCACCGCCCCACCCTGCCTCTCGCTTCACTCCGCCTCTCCCCACCCCACTTCATTCAGCCTGCCCGTCCATTCCGACCATCCCGTCCACTCTCTCACTCCCTCCCTCCCTCGCCCCTCTCCTGCATCTCGTCTAAAGACCACTTTCCCCTCGCCACCTCCCCGTCCGCTCTCCCCTCCCACCTTCCCACCCACCTCGGTCCCGCGCCTGCCAATTCCACTCGCTCACCTCCCCGCTCGCCGGCCTGTCACCCGCCCAGCCGACGCGGCCCATCCCCTCGCATGCCGACACGCCCACCCGCGCCCGAGGGGGGAGGGGCGGGGGTGGGGCGGGCGGAGTGCGCGCCCTCCGGCCGTGCATCACGAGCCGCCCGATCGCGATTACCATAGCCCTGCGCGCCGCCACCGCCGCCCCCGCCCCCGCCCGCCCCCGCCCCCGCCGCCATTGGTATTAATGTATGCGCGAGCGGGTTTGTGCACGATACCGGCAGATCGGCCGCGCGGTCTGCGGCGCGCCGCCCCCGTGCCACGCCGCTCCGCTCCACTCCCCTCCACTCCACGGCACCCGCCGCCACTTCGCTGCCGCCCTCTCGTGCTCGGCCCGTCGCTGCTTTCGGTTTCACCTCCCGCCATCATACAGTTACGCTGACCCACCGCTCTCTACTACAACTCGCGTGTTCTCGCATAGTCGCTCGCTTTCCTACTAGAGACATACCCATCTATATTTAATTTCTGCGAGTCTTCTACGTTTGTATTTTCGAAATGTCTTTCTTCTCTTGCTTCTCCTCACCACTGCAATCCCTTACGGATTCTTTCCGGTCTCTCTTCTCCAGTCTGGTCATTCCTAAGCCTTACACCATCCCGTTTATATTGGTTTCCTACACACTAGCAATCTTTTTGCTTGGGCCTACCATATCTCTCTTCATTCTACTTCTCACTTTCTGTGTGCTCCCTTTCTTTCTACAACATTTCTCTTAGCTTTCTTGTTCCCTCCTCACTTTGTCCTCTCACGCTTTTTCTTTTATCTCCTTCTTCCTTATGGTTTCTACGTGTATATCACCCAGTTTCCGGAATCTATTACCACGACCCCGTGATTCACATCCACGTCCTTCCAGCGTCCAGCGACATTTCCCCATCTGCCCCACCCTCCGCGTCCCGCCCGCCGTCGCGGTCTCCCCCTCCCCGCAAAACCCGCGACCGCAGCGCCACAAACTGAAAATTTAGCCGAACAAAACTTAGCGAAAAGGCAGCTTCCTCTCGCGCGCATGAATATGGAGAGAGTCGTGGTTGAAACCCTCTATTTGGAGTAATGAGCTCTCTCTCTCTCTCTCTCTCTCTCTCTCTCTCTCTCTCTCTCAACTTCATCATCGCGCGCCCGCGCACCTGCGGGTGCGCAGCACGCGTGGCGGGGGGGGGGGAGGAGGGGGGGAGGGTCGGTGGAGGGAACATGGAGCACTTAACCGGCTTCGGGCGCCCGGCAATGGGGCGGGGGGTGAGCAGATCCGACATCTCGACAGGCGAACCCCAACCGATCCCTCTAGTTTCAATCCGTCGTTTCGGTTGAAATCTGCTTCAGATGAGATAGAGAAACGATACGGGTATTGCGAAACAGTCGATTCCAATGTAATCAACAGACGTTCAAACATGATTTACTAACTGTTCGGGATTCAATCGTTTCTTCAAACATATTTGTGCAGCGTTTAATTTGCTTTAAACTCATAATAACCTGTAGTATTCACATACTGTAGATGCAGAAATAATTCAGTTAAGCACAGGACTTGGTTTTACATTCATTTGAAGCATACGTATAGTACGAAGAGACTCGAAAAGAAAACATAATTGATACTGACAGCAAGATAATTGATTCTGAACAAGCCCAAAACCAATTGCAAATAATTTAATACGCTTGTTTCCAATAATTAAATGTTAAAACAATTTTAAAATTCATTAAATTAAGTATTGTAAAAAATAATTCTGCACTAATACATCCATAACATGACATTTCATAATTTACGTATGTTACGCAAACTCGTTTAAATTTTTGCGATATTAATTTTTGTCAAAGCCCACACAGTTTTTTCTGTCTATGACGTTTATAATCATTAGTTTATTACCTAAAAGAAGTTGTTACAATTGTTTCGTGCATTTACAAAATAAAATACACCAATTGTAATCACACATAAACGCAACTGAATTATTTGTGGATATTTTACCTACGTTTAAATCCACAATTTAAAACACTGTATTAGCTAAGAACCATTGAACGAAACTCAATTATTCTTCTACATGAATTTTACCACACGTTTCTTCTTTAACAACTCCAATGAAGTGGTTCTACGAATTTCTGCCACACAGGTTAATACCTTTATTTCTTCGAAAAACGTTTTACCTCAAATTTGATGTTTCATTTTATTTTCCTCTCTTTTAAAGGATCTGAATGCTAAAAATTAGTGATTGACACCACCAATATGTAAAATCAAATTTTCTAGATCGTGGAAAGAAACACAAATAGGATGGAAAACGTACTTTCAGGTCATATAAGACATCACACGTTTCTTAATATATATGGAGTTTATAATTGTTCCTAATTTAAGAAAGTGTATTACTGGTTACCGTATTATATCGCTGTATGTGAAAGAATACTGATTTGGCCACAAGTGAGCGAATTTTTAATTACTTTACCTTTACCTTTTACTTTACCGTTACTTTAGCGTTAATTTACCTTTACCTTTCGGTAGCTGATTTTCGGTGATTTGTAAATATTTTCCACGTGTTTCATTTCTACTCGGTTATATGAAACGTGTTCACAGTCATTATCATAGACATGCAATATATTAAAAATTTTATTATTTTAGGATCATGATTTCTTGTAACCATTCAGGTCTTACACAATGTCTTTGTTGATTTTCTTGAGTAAACGAATGCAAACACGCCAACGGAAACACTGACAATACAGTAGCAGCTTTATAAAAGAAAACAATTAATAACCGAATGTAGTGTATACACGTTCAAGGCAATATTTACGAATAATATCCTTTAAATTCAAATCACACTTCTTAAAATGAAAAAAAAGTCAACAAATATTTAAAAAATAGAATTTAAAGAAAAAATAGGTTGAGCCCAAAGTTATTATTAACATGTTTTAACAAAAGTATAGTCATATTAACAATTTAATAACAAAATTAAAGTCAAATTAGATATTTATATCAAAATTTAATCTTTTATTTTTTAATATCAATTTTCTTTTAAAGAACGACGTGACTATTACAAGGAAAAATCCGAAATGACAAAGGGCAGCGCAATTTATATGAATAGGTTTTTAAGCATCAAAATTACTTTAAAACACAGCAATTGTTTGCCATACAAATTTATATTTACGAAAAGTTTAGGAAACTACAATAAAAGTGCAAAAACATGATTTATAAGTTTATCATGCCAAGGAAACACATCTAGAGAGAAACTTTATATCACAACTACTGAAAATCTTTAGAAGTCCCAACAAACGAATTTTTCGATGCCAGAATATGAAATATTTCCATTCCAATTTTTCAGCCAAATTCTCCCTTTGAGCATCTCAAGAAGAAATCTTCCGTCAGGTGTCAACAGCGTACATCCCAGCGTCACAGCCCTGAAGGAGGGAGACTGCAGGAATTAATACCCCGGGATGCTTTGATCGTCTGACCGGGACCGGCGAGGAGCGACGCGCACTCTGCAGGGGGTCGGGGGGGGGGGGTCGAGGGGGCGTGGCGGGGGGTGGGCGCCGGAAACGGCGTCGGCGTCCGCCTGGGGGCGGCCTCTCAAGCGCTTCAAAGCCCGCCCCGGAAGTTCCTTTGTCCGGCCCGCGCCACCGGATATACGTCAGCGTCCTTGGGCGTCGGAATCCGTCGGCGCGAAACTTTGCTGATATCCGGTGGAAGGCGGCGGCGGCGGAGGCGAGGATAGCAACGGCGGCGGCGGTGGCGGCGGCGGCGGCGGCGCTGTAGCCTCCCCGCCCCCCAGCATCTCACGGATGCATTAATTCGCAGATATGAGGAATGTGAGTGACGAGGTTCAATTTCGAAATATTTGCCGTCCGGCGCCCGGGGTTTGCAGAAAGGGAGCAGTCATGCGCAACGACAGAACAATATTTTCGCGAATGAAAGAGAACTCGCGGACGGGGTGGAGGGGCGGGGAGCCTTGGAGAGGAGCGGGGAAAGGCGGGGAAGGGTGGGGAAGAGTGGAGTGGAGCACGGTGGGTGTGCGTGACGGGGCGTGTTAGCGGAGAGGGGCGTGACAGAGGAGACGGAGGTGAGGACCAGCGGGGAGTGTCAGGGTGCGGCGGGATGAGGTGGGACGGTGTGTAACAAACAAGTACGGCGGCGGGAGTGGCAAGGGAGAGAGAGAGAGAGAGCATCAGGATTGCGGCAGAGGGACGGGGAGGACGAGGGGGTGAAGCGAAAAGGAAAGCGAGAGGGTTGAGAGGGCAGTGCGCTGCGGATGTGAATACGGAGACGAGAGTTGGCGCTGGAAGGCAGCGAATAGCTCAGCGTCTCCTGTTCGCAATGAAGCACGCCCGATGCTTCGAAATATTCTCAGCCCCGCTTTTCAGACGCGCTCTTCTTTCATTTTTTGGTGCAGCTTACTTGTTCCGATCTGGGCGTTTTTTACTCAAATCTTCTTGAAGGTAAACAGAGGATTTGGAAGCTCGGAATTTAACTTTTTTTTTACCTTCTACAAATGGATTACACTATTTTAGCAAGATAATGATAATGGAATAACTTAATGGGGGTTCAGATTTTTTTCTCTTAGACTGGTACGTTTGCTTATATATGCGAAGCTTCTATGACGACTCTTTCAACTTTTTATTCTTAAAAAATCGATGTCATATTAATACAACTTTAAAGAGTGAATGTCTGTGAATAAAGTACAAAGCTTAACAGACTTAAAATGGGTGATTGTTAATGATGAAAGTGTACGTGATAATTTTACCATGAAACTGTGTTATAAATGAATTAAAATACAAATATATAAAATTATTTTAAGTTTTCGATGATTTTAGTAATGCAACGTTCTTAGAAATGGACGCGATACAAGTAGCGATTTCAAATTACTATTTTTCAACTAAAGAAAAGAAACCCTGAAAGGAAGTATTTAACAATTAATCAGAAAAAAATCAGTTTAAGAGGATGTAATATTCGTTTTATTCATTAATTCTCACCTTCAGCAACATACTCGCTCTTCACGTTACATCCTGCCCAATCTTTCCCTAATATTCATGAGACGAAAATATTTAATGGTCGTCCTGCCATGTAGAGGCGTAGGCTGACACAATCTCTTCGCTGCACCTCGAAACAAAACTAGGTCTTCCTTTGAAAAAAAGCGTGAGGCATTTTAGGCGGTGTCGGCGAAGGAGGAAAACACCGACAGCGCTGGGGAGAGGGGGAAGGCCGGGGTGGGGCCGACATGTTCGTGCGACGACAGAAGACGAGCAGCGGGGGGAGGGGCGGGGGCGGGAGCGCCTGGATAAATAACGGTGATATGCGCGAGGGCGCTGCCGCCCCCGCCCACGCGGCCCCCGCCGTCGCTGAGGTCGCTTCGGGTCTGCGCTGCGCAGCTACCAGTAGACCAACTTCTCGAGGTCCCGTGAGGCACGTTGGAAGATCTGACGGTAAGTCAGACACCGGATGAGGTAGGTAGCTCATGGAGACAACTGATGCCACTGTAGTGGCTTAGCCAGGAGGACCAAGTTCGAGTCCCGATGGTGGTAGGATTTTCATCGCTAGCTAGAACGCTAGGATGGATACAGCTGGTGTCTGGAGAAGAGTTCTAGCGGTCTGCCACACTGATTGGTAGTTTTACGTGATTTATTCCATCAATACTAGGCGAATGCCGGAGTTGTACCGTAACAAATAGAGCATGGTCCGCGCGCGATCTTTCCTTCCTCTTCCTTGCCTTATCACTACTCCTTACGTGCGAACAAAAAAAACTCACGCTTACATGTACTACACTACCACACATGTCGAAAGCATAGAGTTTGCATTGGTTGAGGTGATGCCCCACTTCTAGGAGATACCTGGATCGGAAAAAAACCAAGAGCCGCGAAGATCGGCGCAGGACCTGATCCTGCGGGAGAAGAACACCGCCACTTCCCGTACAACACTACATGCACTACAATTATGGGACTAATTACCAAAGCAATTTACGAGCCCCAAATCACGAAATATGGAATCAATCGAGAAGACAGAAAGGCATTGCGATGAGAAGTGCAAATACACAATTCCAACTTCATCATGATCGTTCACCAAACACGAGGTCGAATCGCGGCGAGTTTTTAGTAGTCTACGTTCTCGCGCAAACGTGATATTTAGGTAGATCACGATAAATATTTTACTACAAAAATCTTTGTTACCAACAGATTCAAGAATTTCATACTGACCTAATTCATAACATTAACTACTGACGTAATAACTTAAAATACTTGTTTCACAAAGAACCTTGAAACACCTGCGGCTAACTAGAGAAAATTACGTTCATCCAATAATGGATTTGTACCACCATGAAAAAAGGTCGTTCAGTAAGAACCTTTAACTACCCGGGGCTTACCAGGAACGACCAAGTTCACAAACAAGAACATGATGCTACCTGAAGGCAGCAATTTGTGTCCAGCAAGTACTTTGTACGGGGCTAATCATATTTTTTCTACAACAAGAGTCGTGTAGCACCTGGCATCAACCAGATACCCCCAGCACGACCCTTATAACAAAGGAAAACTAAGATCTAAGCTAGAACTCAACTAAGTCCTTCTGACAAGACCCTTGTGGTATCCAGATCAGCAAGAAAATTGAAAAACGAGGCGATAACCAGGGATAACGAAGTTCACGAACATGAACTTGATGGAATCTGAAACCAGCAATGTTCGTCCAGCAACAAACTTGTATAAAGGGAGCTAATATTTTTTTTCTCAATTCAAACTGAATTGAATTCATTTTAACAAAAAAGCAAGCAAGTTTTTACAATAAGAGAATTGCGGCTTCCGGGCCACGACCGTCCAACACGCGCCTTATGCCGCCCACACCGACCGACAACGTTGGCGAGCGCTACTCGGCGCAGCACCCTTCGGCGACAGACACGCAGACACGCGTCCTCCGACAGCGGCACAAAGAAACTTCATTAATATGGCGATACAGCGGCGAGCTGTGAAAAATTAGCCCCATCTCTCTCTCTCTCTCTCGCGTTCCATTACAGCGAGGAACCCGCGCCGCCTCGCGCGAGCGCCATCTGATTAACCGAATGATGAATTAGAGCCAATTTCTGTCGCGACCGCCACGCTCCCCTCCTCTCGCCCCGTCCCGCGCGCTCCCTTCGCCACGACCTGTGGGCGACCGCTTTCTTCGGACGGCGACGCGTTGTAGATTCGCCCAAACGGGCACGCCACTTTCCGGATTTGGCTTGATCGATATTTTGAGGGGGTGGGGGGTGTTGGAGGTGACCCGGGGTCTAGACTGGTAACTACAGTAGCAATGCTTTATCTAGGAAATCGCAGTTGAAAATCCTCTAGAATCAGATTTTAGGCTGTTGAAAATTAAATTCGTTTCTTCACGGAGATGTACTATTTCTTTGCACATGACGTCATTTGTATTTGTTTTTCTTCAATTGAAAAGAAAAACATTTTCGACAGAAATATGCCCTGAAATCGTAAAAATTCTGAGGTAGTTAGATTTTCATTATATAAAACGTTTGCATTGAACGCTTTTACTTTGAGTGAGATCTCTTAAAGCCTTAGGGTTCTAAGGTTCAAATTTTTGTCAAGGAAAGAAACAGAAATACTGATTAAAAAGTATTCCGTAATATTTAAATTTATCACTACATTTTGTTGTTTTACGACAGGAATCGTCTGAAAACAACTGTTGACAACGGTTGTGGGATGAAGACAAACAGTATTTGAACCATACTATAGTTTTGACCTTTTGCAATATATCGTATCTCCGAGTTCGAGTCATCTCGATTACACTTCTTAAAAGGTTTTTCAATGTATAATTTCACTGATCAAGATATTATGTGTGATACTATAATCTTATTTTCTAGCACAATATGTCAATATTATTGTCTTATCTTTAGTTATAATAATTTAGTTTTGATTTAGTGAATGCAGTATGCAAAATACATCTCATTAGTTGTATATAATTAAATTTCTCAATAATATGTAATCGTATTAACTCAAAAGATTAAATGTAATATAATTTCATTAGGTTAGGCTAATAGATCATAAATAAAATAGACTTGTATGGCTATATTTCTACATTTTATCTATACATTCCATCACTTTTTTTACTGCTAATGCACCCAACAAAAGGAAATGTACCTGACAAAACTGCCTTTAATTGGTCGTTACCTAATAGCACATTGTAGCTGGTCGTGATGGTGGCTATTTCTTGATCATGGTACATTTTTCAGAGATATCTTCGTGCTCAATCTTTATCGCCTTTGAAGAATCAGATTCTAAAATGAACTTGGCCATGAAAAGGCAATATACAATTTTATCACTTACGTTCATACTTCAGATAACTTGCTACGAACTCACTGCAGCCATTGTTACATTAACCCTAAAGAGAAGATCTCATAATTTTTAGTCGATTTTTTTTTATCGCAAATGCGCCTCTAAGCCGACATTCCAGAGCCTATTATTAATTTAGTGCGACACGCAAAGCATTTTTCTTACAATGCCGTAAAGCATAACAAATGTGCTTGCTGTCAACCTTTGCGATCGTAAGACTCGCCTCAGTCCGTTTGATAATGATGACAAACTACCTTACAACAACGAACACACAACATTATCAAAACCCACTAGAACTCCGAACTCCTTCCGATTTACTGCTAGTCTCGCGCTTTGCAAAAAAAAAAGAAGACTACACCAAAAAGAATAAGACCGAGCAACGAACGTAAGGGCGGTAATTTGTCGCCTTTCGGTCTTCACGCAGCGAAGCAGTTGCCGGGTCGTTCGATACCGTCGCATACTAATGAGAACGGCCCGATGGCGGGAAATACGGCTCCTAGGGGGCGAGCAGCGTGCGTTACACGGGCCCATCAGCTGCGCTATCGGCCCAGAACACGCCGAGCACGATTGCCCAAAGTGATGTAGATAACTGGCGCGATAAAGAACGGGCGCGACAATCACATTGCGGCTGTAACCCGCAACTCGCCGCCCACTACCCGCCGCTGTGTTGCGCAGAACAGGGCGACGCTTGTATGTCGTCACATCTCAAGTGTTCTTTTGTTCGTGGTCCCCCGCTGCGGAATTTCCCACCGTCGCCCGTTAGAGTGCTTCGGGAAGAATATTGTGGTTACTGTGGAGGGCGAGAGAATTTACGATACTGACGCGAAAACGATGGCATCGTCATTATCGGATTGAGGAAAAATGGGTGCAACACAATTTTTGAATATCTGCACCCCAACAGTAGGGTGACCACTGCGCAGAATAATTTCGAAGTTTGTTAGTGAGGTTGTATGATAGTTATTATTTATATTTTCTAGCTATCAAATATCCAAGATCATTAAATATGCAGATGTTCAGATGCATGGACAAACAATGAACACCATTATGTATTAACACATTTGTAAATGGTCAATCATCTGTTATGCACTGAATGTGTGTTACTCTTTACGTCTGAAACGAACTATAGTGCACGTTCTTTGATCTAGGATGTTTTTTTATTTCTTCTTTTATTTGCATTTATCCACGAAAATTCAGTGAAAACCAAATGTCCTTCAACACTTCACATTGCCATTTCGTTCATTTTTCTCTGATAGAAGAGTCATCAGCAGTCCAATTTTAACTTTCATATGTTCGTATCGAATATTGACGAACTGAAGAGCGCATCTAATTGGACGTGTAAACTGTAAAGTGACCTTGTCCATCAACTTCCGCGTCGAAAAATCGGAAAAATTTTCGAGACGTCAATATACAGTGCAGTTCGTCGCCCATTGATGCCAACTCATAACGATCTTGGAATTGGTTATCCATCAATAATGGTGATCGTTCATGGTATAACGACTCCTCTAAAAATCTTTCTGAAATATTTAATAAGTAGTGTTACAACAGCACGCATTTTCTCATATCATTTGTAACTTTTGCAATATGAATCATAAACCCGCAATTTCAGAAACCGTTAAATGCCAAAATACAAAACACGCTTTAGTAACTGATTATTGTTCTAGGAGAATAGACACGTCGTTTAGTGCATATTTGTATGAAAATGATTCATTTATCAAGTCATACTACTTCTATTTTGAAATCAGAAAAATTGGGAGTCTTATACTCAGTTTTCTTGAAATCTGGAATTTGGCTTTTGACGGGTTTCTGAAATAAACGATTCAATTGTCGAAAATTCAGACAGTTGAATGCAAATGAGTCCTGCATCATTCTTAAGCGCGCTTAAAAATCTGACCTATGCAATAAGCATTCTAACATTCTCTTCTTTTCTCCTATCATTTACTCCTATTAAACCCCCCTTGAGTATGTCATTCTATTTCCTTATATCTAATCATCGTCCTTCGTTTTATTCCCACTCTCCCCCCGTTTCCTTTCCTAAGTGTCGCTCAGACCATGACTCTGTGGGTCGGTCGCTTGCTGTACGGATCTTTTGCACTGTTACCCGACTGTGATGATGTATGATCATTGCCTTGCGTAAAGTCGTAGATAAGTAATATGGCATTTGTACTATCTCACTGCTATTACTCACTAGCGTTTGCTTGTAGAAAGTTGATAGCTCACAAGTAATATAAATAGAAGAAAATTATTTTTAGAATTATTTTTATAAGAAGTTGAGAGATATTTCTTGATTTAAGAAGACGTACAGCTCTCATCCCTAGCAGAATTGATGTGAATATGCTCGTCGCTAACGGATCGCGGGCTATTTAAAATCATCCTCTTCATATGTGCGTGTGGTACTTTTACTCCAAATATTCCTATTCCCACAATAAAATCGGTGACCGCATATAATTTTATTAATCAAATACTGATAGTTAAAAAGCCACAAAACCGACACCATTGATACTAAATTTTAACCTTCCCATTCTATGCAGGTTTCTAGTGATGTGTACACATCTACGACCAACAACAAAGTACGATATATGTCGAACAATCAACGAAATACGAAGGTTTATTTATAACAATTATTATTATCACCATTATCATACAGTTACTCGTCTTTAACCTATGTTATTTCCATTTCGCAATAAAAATGTGATTTGATCTAAAACAAGAATGATAAGGAAAACAGTGATTGTTCATACTTTTCCAAGTACATTCTTATTAATTATTACAGTTCATCTCTTTATTAAACATAACAATTAATAGTTTTTATAAATTATTTTAAACACCAAAATTGATTTTTGGCGTTTAAAGCAGTTTGTTCAACTTGAAAATCAGAAACGTATTACTGGAGGGGTCAGGAAGGCTAACGCTGAGCAAGGAGAACATATTTGATCGCGAGGCGGACACACGGGGTAAGGGCAACATTTCTGAACGCGATCACACACACGGTTATCGACAACTCACGAGGTGACGGGCCAATTAACGCAAGTGAGTGAATTTGCCTCAAATAATATAATACATTTTTTAATACTGTTCTTATTTTCCGAAGATAATGTCATTAAAATGATAAGCTAGTTTTAGTTTGAAACACTTGACAATGTTGAAGATGGACTTTCGTAAATTTGGTTCCCCATGTTCAGTAGATATTGCTACTCTTCCTTCAAAGGTCCATTAGAATCAACTGATTTCTGATATAATATTAACAAAAGACGCCTCTGATCACAATTTAATTTCATCACATTACAAAAAATATTTTTCCATATCTATAAAACATTTGTTGCGTCATCTTCACGACGCAACGCGTCTCATAACACTTATTGGGCGTTGAGCGCTCTTGGAGTTATCCTCCGTTACCATTTTATTGGAAAAATCGTCCATTACTATTAAAGAACGAAGAACTATTAAAGTCCGAACGTCATTTTCCAGAGGACCGCCAGGTAGTATTTCCGCGTACGCGCCTCTCAAACGCGCTCCTGCGTCATCACCCAGCGACCAGAATTAGGTAGCGTTTAGAAAATTATTTAGGACGCTCCACATAGGATTTTTCTTGTGAGGTAGGCAAAATCGTTTCGTCGAAAGAAATTTCATGTGAAGGTGATTGTCCGGGAATCAAACCCGACCTCCTTGGCAAAAGGCGAGCGACTTCGCTCTGAGTCATCGAACGATTCATAAAAAGCAATTCATAATAAAACATTCAATATATAAATTCATAATAAAAATATACTATGAATAAAAATATCTATATGTTTATTCAATTTATGTTAATCTACGTAACGAATTCACTTGTGTTCTATTTGATAACTGCATTTAACAATTATGACTTCTCTCTATATATGTGTGCGCTATTTTTACTTATACTAGGCGTCAATTAAATCACTTTGGAAGAGAAATGCTTCTTCTGTCTCTTGTCGTTCACTTTTCGAGCTGTCAGCGACATTTCCGCTTTCAAATTACCGTTCTCGTCCGCCGCTATTGTGATATCGACTGGCTATGTAGCGGGCCCACTCTTGCCGTATTAGAGCGTGAATTAAAGTTACGTTCTACATTGCTTTTATGAACGGAATACTGTATATTGGAATATTTATATTCGTATTGATATGATATTTCATTATTAATGGTGGCTCAAGTGGCTTATGTGGTGGCTTAATTCTGGCTTCGGATTCGGATTCAGCTTGTTGATATACATAGAGAAACATGTGCAAAGTCTTTGGGTCTGGTACAACCCTCTAAAATAAAAAAGAATTTTACGGTGTGTTTTGGCGATTTAAAAACATCGAAAGTGAATGATTCGGATTCAGCGAGTCTACATACATACAGGAGTCATATTTATGTCCAGTCTTTGGATCTGACAACATTTTTTATTTTGTTTCTGTGTTATTATTACCAATTATGCACTGCTTTTTTTTTACTTTTTCGCCCTCCACGTACTTATGTAGTGAAGACAATGTATTGCAGCTGTGGAGGGTTGATATTTTGTTGCAAATACTCTATGTTATGGGATCCAGATATCGAAGTTGCGGATGCAGTATCCTAATTCCTTATGACTACTTTACAGTCTTTAACACATTATGTAATCAGAACCTACGTTTTGTTGTTCTTGATATCAAAAAATTGGTTTACGACAAAAGTTTTGCCCGTCCGTCTGTTAGTTCGTTCGTCTGTGGCCAACGTTACATCTAAAGTTTTCACGCGGTTTTCGCCAAAATTCAATCGATTCTTGCCGAAATCGAGTTTTTTAAAACATTTTCAAACTGCTCTAAAAATGACTGAAGGTAAATAGCAAAATGGGACAGTTTGCCGCATTTGAGCTTCGTGGTTCAATTACCAGCCCTACTGCTCTCGCCGGCATTGGGGATTGTCGATTGGTTGGTGCGTAAACTTATTATGGGTCGGAAACAGTACATGTTCGAATTCATAACATTTTTATAAATCTCACAATTGTACAGCGTGAAAGCAAAAATTTCTAAATTTACATGTTATGGAAGTTTTTAAATAAAAATTTACAGTAACCATCACTCTGTGAAACAGGCAGAATGCACTGTCAATTTACGACAAGAGTTCACATCCACGTGCCGATAGTAATGATGGTAAAGGGTTCGCTAGCTCAGCATAGTGAAATTGCTGATAACTTTTATGCTTAAGACGGTGAACGGGATTATATTTTTAATATTGCTACACATTGATGTATACTCTCGTGGTGAAAGGTACACAGATGATAGGACAGATGATGTAGGCATAAATTGGTTTAATTGGATGAACTTTAAGAATGCTTCAAGTAGTATGATAAATTTACTCGACTTTTGTCATAGATACCGGGATGCTTGTTAACTTGTAGGATTAATAGTTATTGTACATTACGAAGGGGGATCCAAAAGAAACAGAATTGTTGTTATAAAAAGTATTTATAATCTTATTTTACAATTTTTTTCCAGTCACTCTCAAGTTCTCTCCATTAGATGCAATGCACTTGTCAAAACATTTTTTCTATTATTTGAAGCACCTGTGGATCTTTTCAACTTTGATAACGTTCTGTACCGTTTGCGATAATGTTTTTATTGCCTCCATACCATCAAAAACGCATCCCCTTCAGATTTTTCTTTATTCTTGGGTACAGAAAAAAGTCCACGGGTCCAGGTCTAGGAAGCGACTCACCACCCGTTCTCCCGACTAAGTCCTGGCTCAAAAGCAATCGAATTTTTTTGCGCTTTGTTGAAACACATTTGAAACACATTTTAGCGGCAACACGTCTCATTTGTAAATACTTCGTCAAACGCCGCAGGCGTAAAATCCAACTCACTCCTGTTTCTTGTGAAATTGACGATCTCGACTGACAATACGGAAGCGACGAAAACCTCGTTGATTTTTGGGCGGATTTCCTCAACGTTTCGTCGTTTCGAGAGGGCGCATCGAACGAGCATCGTCGTCAACACTCATCTCACGTCGTTTAAAGCGCCCAAACCACTCAAAAACGTGTGCGCGGCTCACAGCATCCTCTTTAAAAGCCCGTTGTAGCATTTGGTAAACTTCTGCTGCCGATTTGTGAAACAGCAAACAAAATTTCAAACACACTCTAAGTTCTTTTAAATCTACCATAACGGTTTCGCAGGAAGAACACACGAACAGAAAGAGGAAACCAACACAACGATCAAACGATCACGTACAAACTGACGCCGCCTAGACAGTGGTTTCATGAAAGTCTCTATTAACCCCATTTAGCCGAAGAAGTCTCTAATACGTCCATGAAAGGCAGCGCGCTCGAAGTTCGGTTATTTTTGGGTCCCACCTCGTATAATAAGGATATTAGAAATAATGAATAATTCAATGTCTTCTGCAACATTAAATAAAATAATAAGTTTAAAATTTAAAACCAGGTGGATTTGTAATTTCAAGGAACAGTCTCTGAAAAAACCGTATTGCCTAGTAACCTTATACTCTGAATAATAATTCCCAGGGGTGGGAAACGAGGAAAACTGGTGAACATGACCACGCGCACTCCATTGCGTTGAAGATGTGCGTCTGATAACCACAGGAAGGGCCACCCGCGGACAAGAAAAAAGGGACTAGGAGTGCAATGCAAAGAAGCGGGGGAACGGCGTAGGGGGTAGCAACGCGGGGCCGTCGCCCGTCGCCACCGTCGCTCGTCTCGCGGCAGATTGAGGCTGACAGGCCCCACCCCGCCGCCTTTCAGTGGCGCGCGCTGATCGATATGACGTTAATTTCCATCAGCAGCCTCCGCCACGCAGCGCCCGCGCGTCATCCACGGGCGGCGGCGGCGGCGACGTCGTCACCTCGCGCCGTTCAATGGGCACTCCGTCCCCGCTCCCGTCCCCGTCCCCGTCCCTGTTCCACTGTCCCACTGTCTCACTGGCTCACTGTCTCACTGGCTCACTGTCCCACTGTCCCACTGTCCCACTGTCCCACAGTCCCACAGTCCCACAGTCTCATAGTCTCATAGACTCACAGTCCCAGTCCCAGTCCCAGTCCCAGCCCGCAGCCCCAGCCCCAGCCCCAGCCCCAGCCCCAGCCCCAGCCCCACCCCAGCCCCAGCCCCAGTCACAGTCACAGTCATACAGTCACAGTCACACAGTCACAGTCACAGTCACACAGTCACAGTCACACAGTCACAGTCACACAGTCACAGTCACAGTCACACAGTCACAGTCACACAGTCACAGTCACACAGTCACAGTCACACAGTCACACAGTCACACAGTCACACAGTCACAGTCACACAGTCACAGTCACACAGTCACAGTCACACAGTCACAGTCACACAGTCCACAGTCACACAGTCACAGTCACACAGTCCCAGTCACACAGTCACAGTCACACAGTCACAGTCACACAGTCCACAGTCACACAGTCACAGTCACACAGTCACAGTCACACAGTCACAGTCACACAGTCACAGTCACACAGTCACAGTCACACAGTCACAGTCACACAGTCACAGTCACACAGTCACAGTCACACAGTCACAGTCACACAGTCACAGTCACACAGTCACAGTCCACACAGTCACAGTCACACAGTCACAGTCACACAGTCACAGTCACACAGTCACAGTCACACAGTCACAGTCACACAGACACAGTCACACAGTCACAGTCACACAGTCACAGTCACACAGTCACAGTCACACAGTCAGTCACAGTCACAGTCACGGTCACAGTCACGGTCACAGTCACGGTCACAGTCACGGTCACAGTCACGGTCACAGTCACGGTCACAGTCACGGTCACAGTCACGGTCACAGTCAACGGTCACAGTCACGGTCACAGCCACGGTCACAGTCACGGTCACAGTCACGGTCACAGTCACGGTCACAGTCACGGTCACAGTCACGGTCACAGTCACGGTCACAGTCACGGTCGCAGTCACGGTCACAGTCACTGTCTCAGTCACGGTCACAGTCACGGTCACAGTCACGGTCACAGTCACGGTCACGTCACGGTCACAGTCACGTTCACAGTCACGGTCACCGTCCCAGCTCCCGCCCCGCCACTAATCCCCGACACGCTGTCAATTCGTCGATTGATTACAATCAATCGGAGAGTATTTTATCAAATTAATAATACGAGATCAATCAAATCATATTTAGTGTTTTCGGGCGCGCCAACTATGTGGCCATTATTTCCAGAAGTTTAGCGTATCTTATATTCCAGAGGACAGCTGTGTTCCTCCCCCCCTGGGACACGAGATAGACAAGAGATCTTGTGCCGAGCTACAAGCCGCCTTGTGAAGTTTCCCTAAACGGAGAACATCCCCAAAAGGATCAAGCTATCAGCTCCCAACTGTTCTCTTGACACGTGTGATGGTGCAGGACTCGAAACTCGTTCGTGAGTGTAGTATGTTGTCTGTAAGCGGAGAAGCTGTTACGTGCGGACTTTCGGCCGTTTGTTAGGACATTGCTTCGCAAGTAGCCTAGTACTGATTAAATAATTCACGTAAATTATTGATCAGGGCAGGCGTTTTCTCCGGACTAGGTTGAATTTATCTCAGACATGTAATTCGAATGACAACTATCATGAGGTCTCGAATCCTACAATGTCCCGATGTGCGACCCTCTAGACACAACGGTAATTTGGTCTTCGCTCTCGACTCCAGCTCCTCCATTCTATTCTAGAGGTGACGTCCCATTCCGGTCTTATCCCTAGTCCGGATCGCCTTTCCACTTAAGCCTTCTTTCCTAACGATTCTAGTCATCCTTCTCTCTCCTCACATTCCCGTTCTTTCCTTCTCTCTCCTAACATTCCCGTTCTTTCCTTCTCTCTCCTCACATTCCCGTTCTTTCCTTCTCTCTCCTCCCGTCGTTCCCTCTTCATCTCTCCTAGAATGTTCCTTCCCTCGCCTTTACACACTCGTCTCCCCTCTCCCAACCCCTACTCTCTTAGCTCTTGTGTCCCCTTCCTGTCTTTCATACCATTCTCTTCCCACATACCCTTCTCCACCCTTATCATTCCTGCCCGACCTACCCACATCTACCCGCACTGTTCTACCTGCACTGTTCTACCCGCACTGTTCTACCCGCACTGTTCTACCCGCACTGTTCTATCCGCACTGTTCTACCCGCACTGTCCTACCCCACTGTCCTACCCCCACTATCCTACTCACACAGTCCCACTCATACTGTTCTATTCACTCTGTCCCACCTACACTGTCCTACACACAGTCCTACCCACAGTGCCCTACACACACACTGTCTTCACTGTTTTACACACAGTGATACAACCATACTGTCCTACCCTCATGCTCCCATTCACATCCTCTTATCACTTTCCTATCCGGTTGCTGTTATCCGCACGCTTCCATCTGCACTGTCTCATCTGCACTGTCCGATCGGCGCTGTCCGATCGGCGCTGTCCGATCGGCACTGTCCGATCGGCACTGTCCGATCCGCACTGTCCGATCCGCACTGTCCGATCCGCACTGTCCGATCCGCACTGTCCGATCCGCACTGTCCGATCCGCACTGTCCGATCCGCACTGTCCGATCCGCACTGTCCGATCTCCACTGTCCGATCTGCACTGTCCGATCTGCACTGTTCGATCTGCACTGTCCGATCAGCACTCTCCCAGTTGCACTGTGCGATCTGCACTATCCCATTTGCACTGTCCGATCTCCACTGTCCGATCTGCTCTGTCCTCTCCATCTCATTCTCTGCTCCTCTCTCCGCTTTCTCCGCTGTGCCTTCCCCGCTCTTTTCCACCCCACCACCCTTTTCCATCCCTCTCTCCCCGCCCACCCACCTCGATTGCTGCCCGCCAGCGCGCGGTCCAATGTGGAATTAACAGCTTTCCGGCTCGCGTTGCAGCCACCCCCGCGCAGGGCTTCGCGGAAACAACGTTGTTCTCGGCCCGCGGGCAGCGCGCTCCGGGTGAATTTCCATGCCCCTGTCCCTCTTCACTGCGGAACAGGGCAAGTGGAAATTAACACTTGCTTGAGTCAAATTTTATTCGCAAATGGGTTCCATGCGAAACATGATTTCGCGGAAGACTGTTTTAGTAGTATTGACCGTAGTAGACAAATGTAGACTAGGAGAGGTTTACGAGTAACATATACGCGCGTAGGTGGGCTATAAATGTAGTAAAGACCAATTTTCATTCAAACCTACGAAATTTTAAAAAATTAAAATTTAAATTTCCCACCCTTTTTTGCAGAAGTGAGTACGGATATAATTTAATAATTATCAATCCGTGAAAATATTCGTTCACAACGATCGTGGCTAAAAAGCTACGTCCTGTCTAATAAATATGAATAAGATGCGTCACAAATCCATGAACCTCTACCACCTACTTGTTACAAGTTGGTATGATTATTGAACTTTAAGTATGAAATATTGTCACTTAACGTCATCTGGTGCCGTACAAATCGTAATCATTCCGAAACATTACTGCCTCAGAATCGTCATTCGTCATTGTCAGAAATCAATCATAGTCACCCGGCATCTGTGGTAGGGCAGTGCGTGAGACAGTAAGTGTGTGTAAGTAAGAATAGTAAATAAGATAGTAAGTGAGGGTAGGGCAAGGAAGGGGGAAGGAAACTTCGCGCGTGGTTCATGGCTCGGTGCAGCTAGATCTCTTCTCTAGGCAGCAAATGAATTCGACCTAGCTACGAAGCTAGTGTCAAAAATTCCTGCCACTGTCGGTACTTCAACCTAGGAACTGCTGATGAGAGGCACTGCAGTGGCATCAGTTGATGCTCTGAGCCACTAACATTCGGAAACTTCTAGTTTAAATATAAAAAAAGCTCCTTCCACTTCTGTCCGTGGATTTCACAAAATCCTTCATCAAATGTAATTGACGCGAGGTGGTACTGGAAGATCTTTATTGCGTGGAATAAATTGAATCACTGAGGTAAAACTTAAAAAAAGTTCTTTAACGTTTTTTGAAATTCCTAATGTATTAGATGAAGACATGTCTAAAAGTGCTCGTTCAGATGTCTCCACATCATTAGAACAGTAAAAAGCATTGGAATGAAAACCCAATTCCCCCAATTCCCCCCCCCCCCGTGTCACCTTTAACAAGTAACACAATAGACGTGACCTAATCTGATCATGAACCTCTGTCTAAGCATTATATTTATATATTTTTATACGAATAAACCAATTTTATTGCTTAATGACAAGAATTGAAACAATAACCAATTAAAAATTATATATCATCAAAATTTGATAACAACATACTTTTAACTCCAAAAATATTCGTAATTGAATAATCTTGATAGCAAGAATGTGTTTCTCACTTAAAAACAGAATATAATCAAGATAACTAATGTTATAATCAACCCCCGTCTCCCATAATCACTATATAGCTTTATCAGACTCATCTTCTATACTTTATCATATTCATTTTTTCCCGTTTACGACAATGATCAACAACCATATATCGGAATCCTCAACAATTATCCGGAGGCACTAAATCAACATGCACTAATACAACAAGTACCACTCGCAAAATGGCGTCTTTCCCGTCCCGCCGCTGCCTCCTCAACCGGCTTCCGCCTTGCGGCTGCCTTTTCCCCATCTCCACCGCCTCTCCCTTCCTTGCGGGCGCCCAGGGGCGGGGCAGAAATTAAACTCGTCGCTTATAATGCACGGGCATGCCGCCGCCGCAGCCCAGTTGCGCGCACACGGGGGCGGGGGCAGGGGTGGGTGTGGGGTGGGGAGGGGGGAGGCGCGCGGGGCGGGGTGTCTTAATCGGCGTCAGCACGGCTTTACGGCGCGCTCCCCAGAGGAGAAGGCGAGGGCTGGGCGGGGCGGGGCGAGGAAGAGTGTAGGGGCGGGCGCACGCCTGTGGAATACGTGGCCGCGCTCGCGCCGCCTGCTGCAGGGTCGGGGGCGGCGCGGTGCGGGAGGCGGATGCTGCCGTTGTGGCGAAGACGGAGGCGGGGAGGAGGGGTTTGGACGGAATCGGGGGTTGAGGCAGAGGTGAATGGGCGGGGTGGTGGCGGGGACGGAATCGGGGACGAATGTTGGGGAGGTGTGAGGCAGAGCGGGGATGGAGTAGAAGGCGCGGAGTCGGTGGGGAGTCGGGTGGGGAGTCGGGTGGGGAGTCGGGTGGGGAGTCGGGTGGGGAGTCGGGTGGGGAGACGGGTAGGGAGTCGGGTGGGGAGTCGGGTGGGGAGTCGGGTGGGGAGTCGGGTGGGGAGTCGGGTGGGGAGTCGGGTGGGGAGTCGGGTGGGGAGTCGGGTGGGGAGTCGGGTGCGGAGTCGGGTGGGGAGTCGGGTGGGGAGTCGGGTGGGGAGTCGGGTGGGGAGTCGGGTGGGGCGTCGGGTGGGGAGCGGGGTGGGGAGTCGGGTGGGGAGTCGGGTGGGGAGTCGGGTGGAGAGTCGGGTGGGGAGTCGGGTGCGGAATCGGGTGCGGAGTCGGAGGCCCAGGCAGAGGCTGGTGGAGCGGTGGCCCAAGAACGAATCCGTAGGGCAACGGACATTATGACATGACAAAGTAATCACAAACGTACAAAACATTTATCATTGTCATCGTTAATGTAACACAATTTTTTTCTCTTTTGTGTTTTGTGTAAATCTTTACATTTTTTGGTAAAATTAAAATTATTTTTACAATAAATTAATTAATAAATTTCTTTTAATTTTTTATTCAAAATTAGTCTTAAAATGCAATGCGCAATGCACAATTTTCATGCATTTATTTTGTCAAAATACTTCTTACGAACACGTACGACACCTCCTACTCAGAACCTGTCCGTTGTCAGATCCTGTTCTAACGCCAACATTATCTCGATGCTGTCCGAAATGATAAGTACGTCAATCATATGAACGACCATCGTTTGAAGAGCAGGCCTCACCTAGACCCTAGTCTCTCGCTGAGAATGGCTGGCCGTAAGCCCGCCCCGCTTTGTGTAGTAGTAGTGGTAGTAGCAGCGATGTGAATTATGCTCCCGGGATAGGTCCTTCAGGGGCGAACGCAGCCCGCACACCAACGTCGCGCCGCCCGAGGGCCAATTCTTCCGAGCGGAAAGTTCCGTCGAGAGCTCGTCGTGGCGCGGCGCCCTTCCGTCGTTAGATATCCATATCCGACTCCAATTCACGACTGCGAAAAGAGACGCGAGTTTCGCTGCACTTGGGTCTTTTCAGTATGTTCCTCGCAGACTTCCTTCGGAAAGAGCGCCCATAAAAACACTTTGGTAGTTTTAGTGCTACGAGATTTAAATGTCATCGGCGATTTCTCCCTTTACAGTTCGCCGGAAGACTTTTCCACTTGTGGAAAGCAAATATTATTTCGCTCTCTTTCCACCATCGTCGTTAGAAAAGAACCGAATACTTACGGGTATAGAGAAAAGTTTTTGAAACCAACGTAAAAGTTTCTCACTCTGTCGTATACAACCTATTTTAAGCGAAAAAATTGAGGTACAGGGCACTAATCAACAGTGTACACATGCACACTTTTCTTTCTTTTGAAAAACACTGTAGAAATTGATTTGTTTTGAAGCGAAATTTGTCTATTTCAGAAAATTAAACTTTCCAGAAAATAAAACTTTTGTAGAGATTATTTCCTTTACCATATTACCATAATATGTTATTAAAAATGTATTTTGCGTAGTCTAGGCAATAGATATTTCATTACGCTGCTAAACCGGCAAATATCTGTGGTGGTCAAAGAGAGCTCCTGGCTATCTCAGAATTCTCGCAGTTTTCCTGCCTATCGTTATACGTTTTTCGCAACACCATTCATACAATGCTATGATCTATACTTTTGATAATCCCGTAACTACTTCAATGACCTCACATTCCTCGGAACTCAATAAATAAATCATAAGTAAATAAATAACATTAAAAATAAACAAAAAAGTAAGTAAATAAACTACTACAGCGAGCTAGCCGATTTACACCTGTAGAGTTGTTGTCGGAAGGTAAATCCTTTGACGGACTTTAGCAAAGCTCGGTTCCGGAGAAGTACGTCCCGACAATCGACGCGAAAGTCACGGCCTTTCTAATCTCTAGCACAAAGCGCGCAGCCGCGATCGAAAGAATGTCACGCGGAGATTAAAGGGTGCGCCCGGGGCGTCGGAAGGGAGGGGGGGAGTAGGGAGCAGAAGTGGTGAGGGGGAGGGGAGGGGCGGCAGCGGGAGCTTCGTTAATCCGCGCGCAGACAAAGGGCAGGTGCGAGTGACTGGTGCGACGCTAATCTGGTGAAGAAACCGCGCCGCCGCCGCCGCCGCCGCCACCGCCGCCGCCACCGCCACCACAGCCCTCGCGCCCACAATGGCGCGCATTGTGCTCATTGAGCAACCTCTCGGCGGTGGTGGGACGGGGACGGCGAGGGCGGCGGCGAGGGCGGCGGCGAGGGCGGCGGGGAGGGCGGCGGCGATGGCTGGGGCGGCGGGGGCGGCGGGGCGGCGGGGGCGTGGGGCGGCGGGACGGCGGGGGCGGCGGGGCGGCGGGGGCGGCGGGGGCGGCGGGGCGGCGGGGCGGCGGGGCGGCGGGGCGGCGGGGCGGCGGGGCGGCGGGGCGGCGGGGGCGGCGGGGGCGGCGGGGGCGGCGGCGGGGCGGCGGGGCGGGGGGGCGGCGGGGGCGGCGGGTCGGGGGCCGAGAGGGTGGTGGCGGCGGTAGGCTGAGACGGTAACGGCTGCAGAGCCCGGTGTAGATATGAAGGAGTCGCACGTAGCGATGGAGGTGGGCGTGGTTGCAATGCAGACATACGCGGGAAGACAGTAGTGTAGAAGCGTGCGTCAGAGGCTTGGAGGCGGAACGGATAGGAAGGGAACTAGAGCAGAGGTGATAGCAAAGAAAACGTTTTGGTAAGGCGGCGATGATGTAAATTTGGTGTTGTTGGCAAGGACGATTTGATGCAGTGATGAAGACAGCAAGAAGAGAAGATAGGGAGGCAGAGAAGGAATGTGAGTCGGCAGAAAATGAGGCTAAGAAGAGGTGAAGGGAGCGGAGGAACTGATAGAAAAGGCGAGGGTGGTGATGACTTCGGCAAGGAAGGATATGTTGGTGGCAACGAAGAAGTGTTGGTGGATTGATTAAGTGGGGTTTCTGGGCAGAGAAATTCTATTTATTAGTCCCGTTAGTATATTCCACGTTAAATCCCTGGAAGTGGCGGCGTTTCTCACCTGCTTGATATAATCCAGCACCATCCTACACATGGCGTGGAAATTCCCCGTTCACCTATCTCCCCACGCACCAACCTCCCAGCCGACACAAGCACTAAGCACCCAACCGGCCTCCCGACTTGTGCGCTAGTGTAGTGCTAGTGTAGTGCATGTAGGTGATGTTACACAGCTACATTTGAATTTAGCGCGTGCGCCCAAGTCGGCACGCGCTCTATTCTCAAGTGCCCAAGACAGCAGGAAGCTAATAGCTTCAACAAGCAGCGAGCCGCGGGAACGAGTCTTGGAGAGCCCACGGCACAGGTATATAACGGGCGGTTCAGCACCCGGGCAGACAGAAGGGATTGAGTCCGAGCTACAACGTGAAGTGTGTGTGTGTGTGTGTGTGAGTGTGTGTGAGTGTGTGTGTGAGTGTGTGTGTGAGTGTGTGTGTGAGTGTGTGTGTGAGTGTGTGTGTGAGTGTGTGTGAGTGTGTGTGTGAGTGTGTGTGAGTGTGTGTGAGTGTGTGTGTGAGTGTGTGTGTGAGTGTGTGTATGTGTTTGGTGACAGTTACGTTTACCGCGCCTAAGTATTGTGATTATTCTTGGATATACTGAGAATCCGCTTTGATAGGTAGTTCTTCTGGCGGCACTAAACTCGGCAACGAAACAGATACTTTATTTTGTCAACTGGAACTTCGGCATTTATTTGTATTTTCTCGTGAAGAGATTGCCTTGTAAATTATACAACTGAATAAAGAGTTTTATGTGAAAACCTCAGCCTCCACCTTTTATTCATACATTCCAAGAGAAAATATCTATGCAAGGAAAGAACAGAGGTCAACGATGAAGACGATGACGCGGCCCGTTTGATGATGGACTGCTCTGGAACTTGTCTGGTATTGATTGGTAAATCCACGGAAAACTACCGACCAGAGCAGCCGGCCGCTAGAATTCTCGTTCAGACAGCTGTTGGGTTCGACTTTGCCTCCCCGTCTTCGTTTCTCGTTGCCTTGCTTCTCTCGTTGCATTTGCAACCACCATCTGCACCGTCTTTCCGTCTCTCATCGTCAGTGTTTTCCACCTCCTTATTCCGTTTTCGACCCTTCCCACTCCTCTACATTTTGGTCTCAGCCTTAGCGTTACCCTCCACCCACGCTTTAGTATTGGTGGAGGAGGCGGCAACAATGCCAGTGCGCGCGAGGTGCAGCAGGCGGGGACGAGGGCGGAGCCAAAGCGAGGGTGGAGGGTGACACTGAGGCTGAAACAAAAATGTAGAGGAGTGGAAGGGACGGACACGGAGTAAGGAGGTGGAGAACACTGATGATGGGAGAGGGAAAGACAGTACAGATGGTGGTTGCAAATGCAACGAGAGAAGCAAGGCAACGAGAAACACAAAGACGGAGAGACAAACAAAGTCTGATGGAGAGGCAAAACGAAGGCAAAGGCAGAACTAGATGGAAGGCGAATTCGAAGACGGAGGTATTTGTAGAAAAAAATGCGAAGATGAAGACAGAGAAACAAAGACAAACGTGGAAGGGAACGCAGGTGGTGAGGAAGGAGAAGAGGAAAGCCAAGGTGAAGTCAGAGGATGGCGCAAAATGGGGGGCAGCGAAGGCAGAGGCGAAGATTGTGCCGAAGGTGGAAGTGGAAGAGGCGACGGACGGCAATGTGGAGGCAGAAGCAAAGGCGGAGTAAACGGAGGCGAAAGCAAAGGCAAAGGGATAGCGAAGGCAATGGCAGAGATGGCCTCTCCTGGCGTAGCCAAATGCGAAGATGAAGGCGGAGGCAGAGGGAAAGGAAGAGAGGAGGGTGAAGGGCAAAACGGCAAAACCGAGGCGGAAGCAAAGGCAAAGTGATAGCGAAGGCAATGGCAGAGACGGACTCTCCTGGCGTAGCCAAATGCGAAGGTGAAGGCGGAGCCTAGAACAAAGGCGGAGATGGTGACGAAAACCGAGGTTACCGCGAAGGCCGTGAGTTGGGCGCGCGTGGGCGTGGCGGCCGTAGCTTCGAAGGCGGAGGTGAAGCGCGCACGGAGGAGGCGGAAGGAGGAGGGGCAAAGGAGAGAGGTAAGGAGGAGAGGGCGGGGAGGGATGCACGTGCGGAGGGTGAGCCAGCACATAATTACATAATTTCGGCGCCCTCCCGCCCCCCAGAAGGAGCCACGAGGGAGGAAGAACAGCACGTAGCTGCGGCGATTGTCGCGGCGTCGCGTGGGGGCAACGGCGGTGGCGGCGGTTCTAATCGAGTCGATTGTGGTGGCTGTAATGGCCGTGATGGAGGGAATTGGGTGGGAATAATGATGAATGCAGTAGTAACAGTAATTGTGGTCGCAATGGAAGTAGTTAGAGCGAGACAATGCAAGTTGATGAAATTAGGCTAAGGTGGTGTTAGTGGCTGTGTCATTGTAATTTAAGCGACGCATGAGATGCCGACACCGTGCTGTGAGAAATTATGAAGAATGAGGAAACTATGTGGCTGAATAAGTAAATAAATGTGGTGAAACGAATAAGCAGAAAAAAACTATACCTAATATTATATATTGTTACTGCGGAAAAGATGGAAGGAAAAAGAAGACTACTGAAAATTAAAACAAAATCGTCCTAATAATTAAAATATTGGTGAAATTTGTATTTTCAATTCTATTACAGCAGTATTAGAGTAGTGCAGCAGTATCATCTTCAATTGAAATAATTGTTTGGTCAGTAATATCAGTTTCGGCAACATTAATTTCTTAAAACCGGCATTGTAAGTGGAGAATGTATGGTACAAATATTTTCTGGGCAGCGAGTACTATGGATAGATTCAATTTCAGATTCAATTTCGGGCGTAGCGTCTGTGTAGATTGTGGGTGCGGCATTGGTGATGACGCAGGTAGCGCCAGAGTTGGTGGCCGCGGCGATGGTGGCGGCTGTGGTGTCAGTGGTGACGGTGGTAATGGAGGCGGTAGTGGCAGTAGTAGAGACAGTGGTTTTGTTAGTGGTGGTGGTGGTGGTGGTCGCTGTGATGGTGGTGGCGGTGATGGCGGTGGCGGTGATGGCGGTGGATATGATGGTGATGTTGACGACTGTAGTAGCGGTGGTAGCGTTAGGGGTGGTGATGGTAGTGGCGACGGCATCGATGGTGGCGGTGTTGGTGGTGGCGGAGGTGGCAGTGGGGGTGATGGCGGCAGCGGTGGAGAAAATGACAGTGATAGTGGCAACGGTGACGATGGTCTCGGGAGACGATAGGTGGCGGTAATGGTGGTGGCGCCATTGACGACGATGATGGCGGCGGTGATGGTGCTGGCAGCGGCGGTGTTGGCGGGAGGGGCGGCAGTAGAACCAGTGGTGGGGTTGATGGTGGTGGTGGCTGTGATGGTGGTGGCGGTGATGGCAGTGGCGGTGATGGCAGTGGCGGTGATGGTGGTGGCGGTGATGGTGGTGGCGGTGATGATGGTGGCGGTGATGGTGATGTGGACGACGGTAGTGGCGGTGGTAGCGTTAGTGGTGGTTATGGTAGTGACGGCGGCAGCGATGTTAGCGGTGTTGGAGGTGGCGGCGGAATCGACGGTCAGGGTATTGGCTGAGGTGGCAGTGGGGGTGGTGGCGGCGGTGGGGAAAGTGACGGTGATGGGCAGCGGTGACGATGGTGTCGGGAGTGACGTTAGATGGCGGTAATGGTGGTGGCGGCGGTGGCGGCGGTGGCGGCTGTGGCGGTGGCGGCGGGGGCGGCGGTGGCGGAGGTGGCAGCGGGGGCGGCGGGGAGGCGGGGCGGCGGGGCGGCGGGGCTGCGGGGGCGGCGGGGGCGGCGGGGGCGGCGGGGGCGGCGGGGGCGGCGGGGGCGGCGGGGGCGGCGGTGGCGGCGGTGGCGGCGGTGGCGGCGGGGGCGGCGGGGCTGCGGGGGCGGCGGGGCTGCGGGGGCGGCGGGGCTGCGGGGGCGGCGGGGGCGGCGGGGGCGGCGGCAGCGGCGGTGTTGGCGGGAGGGGCGGCAGGGGCAGGGGCCGACGCAGCGGCGGCGGGGGCGCCGGTGGCGCTGATCCAAAACGGCCACGGCGGCCGAGGAGCGCGTCGGGGCGCTGCCGGAGCGGCTGCGATTGTGATGGTAAATCCGCGGGCGCGACCTCTATGGCGCTTTGTGACTGCCGGGCCTCCAGCGCCGGACAATGCATCGTCTCCGGCAACGGTGACCTCTCGGCGGGGGGCGTCTGTCGCTGGCCGGAGTTCGACACCCTGCTGACCCCGGGCTCGATCAGGAAGATCCCTGAGCCGGGGCGCTCGTCAGATTTCGCCACTGGATCCCTTTTCTTCGAGAACGTGTCATGGTGGTGTGGGAAAAGTTGATATACGAACTTCATGGATTTTTATTAAAGATAATATTTTGCCATATAAGATCTAATGTCTCATCTATAGGATACTACAGTGTCTTTGAAAAATGGTGTGATAGATCAGCATAGAAATAGAAATACAAACTTAATACTAAGTGATGTACGAAAAAATAAACGCCAGAAATAGCCCCTTCTTTACTTTTCGGAAATAAAGCGCATTATGTTGAGATCTTAAAAAAAGGATTTACCAAGTGTAATCATTACGTTTACACGTTAAAATAGTATTAATTGCAATGTGTATGGTTCCATTGGTTGGAATAATATCTCTTTATGCTCCCAATTGAGTTGAAAAGCACTTAACTAAATTTCAATGAGATTCGCACAAAGAAAATAAGTCAATAACATAGTTCAGCAATAAGTGATTGAAATACATCATTTCGGTTAGTTTAATTCTGTATAGTTCGCTTCCAATTCTCATGATGAGGATGACTAAACCAAGTATTCGAATCGAGATTCAACGCTGAGATTTCTAGTGAAGATGGTGCACGCAACATCAACCTCTCCGAAACGAGATTCGAGTAGAAACCCACTTTGCAGTCGACGGCAACGCCTGTTTTCGCCCTGACTCTTCTCTCTTCTCCTCCCCCCGCCACAATTCGCAACGTCTCTCACCCCACCATCCTCCGTCCTGCTTCAAAATTCTTCATATACTCGCCACATTCATTCCCCTCTTCAAATTTCTATCCCTTCCTTATTCATCTAAATCTTCCCACCGTACTTCAATTGAATTGAATTGCCTCATTTTACGTATCGAGACTCAGGCCATGAGGGCTGCTCTTCCATCTGACCACGCCAATTTCGCTACGCTCCTTTCACCTACTAGCACAGAGGGAATGTATTTCATATGTGACGAAATAGGCTATTTGAATGTAACTCAAAGGCTTCACTTAGGCTTGAGGATCTTTTACATGTAGTAAATATACAAACATGGGACAGCCGGCTTCACTTCCCCACCGAAGGAAGGCGTAGGAAGGATTCTTTCCAGTTTTAAAAATCCACCGCTTCGATCAGGATTGAAATTGTAAATTTAGGTGTAACAGTCCGATACGCTAACCGTTACACCATCGCCGCCGCCACACCGTATCGCCGTACTTCCTTGCCAATCGGCGAGCCAACATCCGCCGCTATACTGCATTGAGTTTTCTCGCCGTAACCTCCCGTCTTCCTTTTCGTTGTGTAACTTCTCAAATTTACATTTCTTTGCCCCACCACGTTTTCTCCTACCATTTTCCATTATCTTACCACGTCAACCCGCCCTTTTTAGCTCCAACCCACCTATTTCCGTCACATTTTGGCCTACTGTTCACTTTCCATTCTAACCAAAATCTGAAATGAACTTTGCACCACACTTCTCATTCTGCCCCGTCACTTCCGCACCATCTCATGGGCAACCCGACTTACTCCGCCCCACTGTATTCTCACCCACCATTTCTTCTTTCTTCTACTTTCCACCGAATCCGTCCTATCGTCTCTTCCCCGCCTGATGTACATCCGTACACTTCTCTTCCCCTTACAAACCCCACGGCGTCATGTCCATATTCGTCTGTTTTCTCATCTTCCTCGTTCTGCAACACCCCATAACTTCCCATTCACTCTTGCGTTCTACAGTCGCTTTATCCCCACCACTCCTAAACTTCTCTTCCCATACTTTCTCACGACCACACCACAAGCCCCACTCCTGTCTGCTTCAACCCATTCTTCTGGCGGTCTCTCGTCATCACTACCACGCCTAACGTCGCATCTGTGCTCTCCAAACGCCATCTCCACAGTCACCACGCGCCTGAGCCCGCCCTGCTCCGCCTCCTGACAGTCTGCGCCCGGTGCCCTCGCCTTCTGCCAGCCGCCTTCCCTTTTGTCGCGTCCTCGACCTCGACTCCCCGGGGAGCCGCTCGGGCGGAGCGTGGTGGGGCGGGGCGGGGCGGGACGAGGCAGGGTGAGGGTGGCGCGGGATCCGCATTCGGGATCAATCCGTTAAGTAACCGGCAGGCTGGCGCGCGGGGCTGAAGAGCGGGTGAGAGGCGGGTGAGTGTGCAGGCCAGTGCGCTGGTGAAGGAGGCAGTAGGGGCGGGGGCGGCGGTGTAGGCAGCTGAGGCGGCGGGATCGACGGGGACGGCGGGGTCGGCTGGCGCAGCGCGGTCGGCGGTGATGACGGCGGCGGTGGAGGCGGCGGAGATGACGGGGGTGGCGGATATGACGGTGATGGCAACGGCGGCGGGGCGGTGGGGGCGGCGGGGGCTGCGGGGGCGACGTGGGCAGCGGGGTCGGCGTGGGCGGGGGGGCGGGGGGCCATTGGCCGCGGCTGGGGCGGCGGGGCTGCGGGGGAGGCGGAGCGGCGGGGGTGGTGGGGGCGGGGGCGGCGGGGGCGAGGAGACGGTGGGGCCGGCGGGGGCTTCGGGGGCGGCGGGGGCGGCGGGGGCGGCGGGGGCGGCGGGGGGCTGCGGGGACGGTGGGGGCGGCGGGGGCGGCGGGGCGGCGGGGCGGCGGGGGCGGCGGGGACGGCAGGGGGCGGCGGGGGCGGCGGGGGCGGCGGGGCGGCGGGGGCGGCGGGGGCGGCGGGGGCGGCGGGGGCGGCGGGGGCGGCGGGGGCGGCGGGGGCGGCGGGGGCGGCGGGGGCGGCGGGGGCGGCGGGGGCGGCGGGGGCGGCGGGGGCGGCGGGGGCGGCGGGGGGCGGCGGGGGCGGCGGGGGGCGGCGGGGACGGCGGGGGCGGCGGGGGCGGCGGGGACGGCGGGGGCGGCAGCGGTTGCAGCTAACCGGAGGAGGAGAAGGCGGCGCTTCGAGAGCGGCGTGCGTGGATGGGTCGGGCGTGCTCTATCCGGGAGCACTTGAGAGCGCGAGCAGTAGAGACGGCTCCGATGTTTCGTTTCTGCAACCCAGCCCGGCTCACCCTGCGTCACGGAATCCGTCACCATTGTTTGCTACATTTGCTACATTTTCAAAAGTAAACGTATAACATCCATTTCATTTCTGATCACATGCATTTTATATGAATTTCTATAATATTGCAAGCTTTTTATGACCCTACAAAAGAAAATATCAAAGAACGATATTTATTCATGAGACAAATCAACAGCCACAATACAAATCCCTCTGGAGGTAAGCGACACAGGAGAGATGAAGTGTGTGTGGTGACTAGTGTGACTTGTATTTTAGGTTATGCCACAAGGAGCAAAGAAGTGTTAGGCTACTATCTTCTGACCCAGAAAATTTTGGAACGTCTTAACGATGTAACTGCACGAAAACATTTATTAAAGCTTTATTAACAGTTTTCGTAGATGTAATTTTGGCACTAAAATATAATTGTTATCCGTTTATTTGCATGCTTTACAAAACATAATACCTGCGTTCGGAGATCGAATTTCCATTGGTAAGGTAGTCAAGCATTCCTCGGATATGCGGATGTGAGTGGGAGACAGTTCGAGAGGATGTGTGAGTGAGGGCGATCTGTAGTGGAGACGGAGGATGCCGTTAAATTGCTGTACAACACTTGGTGGGCAGCAAAGCTTCACATGGATTGGTTCTCGAGTAAGCGCATCTCGAGTAAGCTCGAGTAAGCGCGGCGGGTCCAATGATACAGATCGCTTCAACAGCTGCCTATCTTGTGGTATCCTGGCATCTGAGCCATTGTACTACGTGTGTCCAAAAGTGAAATATAATTCAGTTTCTTACAAGATTTGATATATCGTACGTTTCATTTTCGTAATAAAAACGTCACTTTTCCGTGCCAAATAGGTGTGAACTTCAAAAAGCAACTTTTTAGGAATGGAACAAAACTGCGTATGTTTACTTCTTTTCTACCTAGCAATAAATAATATGCTCTAAAAAAGAGCATGGAATGCAATCAGCAAGAGTGATTGAATAACCTTTGTAGAGAGATCCACCAACATTCTTAAACAGAAATTAGCCAAAACATTTTTCTTCGGAGTTGCTTATTTGATTCAGCTATTATTTATTTGTTTGGGGATTTTTTTTTAAGAAAAGCACTCTAGAATGAAGCGACGCAGGTGATCTTTTGAAAGACGAAGCACGTAACTCTTTTCTTTGATCTGACAAACTCAAATTAGAATTAACTTTCAAGACTGTCCATCCGGCAACAATTCGTTTATTTGCAAGGACATCGGATTTGCAGTATTGTTTTTGGACCTTGCATTTTCTTACGGAGAGAAAATGTATTAGCAGTGTTTTAGGAAATGTTTGATGTTGGTTAAAACAAACAGACTTCGTTGCTTCTGTCACGATGCCATTGACTCTGCTGCTATCGCTGCAGAATTGTAGCGGATACGTCTGTAACTATTAAAACTTTGCCGCCCTATGCAATCTTAATCTATCACTAACCATTGAAATATATCTTTGTGAGTTTCCAGCCGTTTTACATTCTGTGAATTCATTGACATACATTAGGCTTCTTAATAGAGCGACTTGCTTTACTTGACCTGTATTTAAATGGATCTCTTCTAGAAAGATCAAGACAGGTAAGTTTCAAAGAAGTGTATTTCTGGATTGTCTTTTTCATACCAACAGTCAAAAAATAAACTGAATAATATGAATAATGCAATTTCATTTTCTCTCCTAAAACTGTATGTGAATACTCGACCCTTCTTTGAATTTTTTGATATTGACGTTTACATTTTCCGATTTTGTGTATAAATTAATAATAGATATATCATTATTCTTCTCCTTTTTGGAAGGGAGTTAAATTCGCAATTTGACATTTCATCTTCCTAATGCTAGCATTGCCAAAGGGATACGATGCGCTCAGAAGCCGTAGAATTGTATGTATATGTTTCATTGTCTTACAAATCTTAGAAAAATATCATTTGTATTGTTCGTGATATGTGATATTGTTTAAAAAGTAGTAATTTATCATACGTGCTGTTAGAATTGGATTTATCACAGCCTTTGGTTGGAGAAAGAAAAATATCACGGTTATTAACTCAAGGAGTGAAACTTAAAAATTAATTTCTGAAATATTTGTAGTATTTTTTTTTGGTGTAGTTCAACAATTCAACGTTAAGAGTATAATACATCCGTCTTTATGTGAAAAGAAAATGAAATCGCTCACAATATGCTGAAAATTTACTCACAATATACAAATATTAATAAGAGAATTTTTTCATGTCAATTCATTTTTTCATTTTCGAAGATTTTTTTCATTTTTTCATTTTTGAATATATAATGTATATAACTATATAACTATTTTTAATTTCACGTAATCTTCAAAACGATCAGTGAATGAAATATTTTAACCGGTAGGATCCGAAAGAGCACCATCTCGTGAGTATAGCACGAAATCATTCATAACATGAGGCTAAGTTTTTGTTCCTTTGGCCTGCCTACATTTGTCCCGTAATAGGCAACCGCATTATTGTTCTACTGGTCTCGTTCTGAGGCAAAGATACTTCATGACTACCAAACACAAGAGCAAAATTCGTTGCACAACAATCAGGGACATATGTCACAAGTGCAACTCAAATACCCGAAATTTACCACCGCACGTTTCTTGACAAAAAGTTATAACCTTCATCACCCTCTCTATATGCTCCAGAAGTTTGTAACATTAATTCTGAAACACCGTGTAATACATCGCACGCATGCGGGCCACCGCAGTATCCTCCACCGCAGCCTGCGCTCGCCGCCTCGCCCACGCGAAGACCTCGCAGGGATCGGCTGCCTCGAGCGCCTCGCCCACGCGAAGACCTCGCAGGGATCGGCTTCCACGGGCGAGGACCGGCGGCCACGCATCGCGCGCATTAGGCGGCGCAAACAGAGCTGATTAACCCGGAGAGGCCGCGTTTACATGCCGAGGCGCTACTGCGTCCACTCCCCGCCTCCGTTCCCCCACGTCACGCCACCCTCGCCCACCACGCGCCCGCCCCGCGCCCGCCCCGCGCCCGCCCCCGCGCCCGCCCCCGCCCCTGCGCCCGCCCTCGCGCCGGCCCCCCGCGCCAGCTTCCGCGTCCGCCCCCGCGTCCGCCCCCGCGTCCGCCCCCGCGTCCGCCCCCGCGCCCGCCCCCGCGCCCGCCCCCGCGCCCGCCCCCGCGCCCGCCCCCGCGCCCGCCCCCGCGCCCGCCCCCGCGCCCGCCCCCGCGCCCGCCCCCGCGCCCGCCCCCGCGCCCGCCCCCGCGCCCGCCCCCGCGCCCGCCCCCGCGCCCGCCCCCGCGCCCGCCCCCGCGCCCGCCCCCGCGCCCGCCCCCGCGCCCGCCCCCCGCGCCCGCCCCCGCGCCCGCCCCCGCGCCCGCCCCCGCGCCCGCCCCCGCGCCCGTCCCCGCGCCCGCCCCCGCGCCCGCCCAGCTCCACCCGCCCCACCCCTGGGCTGCCCTACGTCTGTCCCGCCCCCCTCACCCCACATCCCCCTCCGCGCACACACCCGAGTCCACCCCCACTCCCGCCCCCGCGCCCGCTCCTGCGCCCGCCCTACACCACCCGCTCCTCTGCGTGGGCGTGCCACTTCGAGAAGATCGTAGCGCCGCTGCAAGCACTCCGCCCACCTCACCCCACCCCACCCCGTTCATCCCACGCCGCCGAGCCGACTGCCTCCGAGCTCGCTCTCCGCTTTCAGGCGCCATCGCCCAGCTGCATCCGTTAGGTTCCAGTCCTCGCTGCTTGATTCATTAAAACGTTGCAGTCTCTTTCTAAGTTCTGCATTTCGTATAGGTGCAGCAACGATGTTCCTTTTATTATTCATTAAATTCATGTATAAACTCAAAATTGCTCACGCAAAAATGTTATTTCTCTCATTGTCAAGTATCCCAAATGCAACCTTTTTAGAATGTAAAACCACACGCACCAATTATTGAACCAAACATTAATTTTTTCTCTTTCACATGTCCAGCGGAATGGCAAAGGGCACCACTCTTTACCTATCCACCTTCCATCCGCTGTCGGAACCTCCTGATTCAATCTTCTCCACCATTCGACGCGTTAATCTGTTACTACTGAATAAATGGCTAGTTCCTGAAAATCTAATATATCACGAGCTTTTGGATGAAAGGGCACATAATTTTTTGATGTACCGTTGAAATAAAATTGCAGGAATTGGAACAAGATAATGCCGGGAGTAATGAAATCATGCAAAGGTTCTGAGAATGTCTCTGACATCGGTGACGACCTGATCCTAGTTTCTATGTAGGTAAAGATTTGCTTTGATCACTTCCCTGAACTACAAATAAAAATGGATATTAGTTTCCCAATGATTTCTACCCTTTTGAATTTTGTTCTAGGCATTTTTCTGCAAAAAATAAATACAGCGTCGTTATAAGTCTTGTGAGCGGGTAGGCAGTCGCGAAAATACGCTACAAATGAATGGGTAAAAACCAGAACGTGTCATTTCATAAATTCTGACAAATCTGTCAATTTCACTGCGAAGTCGCAATGCTTTGTTTCACCATTAAAACCACAGCATTTTAATTGTTCATTAAAACCACGAAAATACATTGCTACTGAAATAAACAGCCTAAAATAAACACTTTTTTTTCAGAATTTATAAAATGTCACCTTTACCGTTTTGGTTTTCAGCCATTCAAATTTCATATAATATGGGTTAGTTGGCGTGTTTACTTCATTATGTATGTTTGTATACTGATAAACACGGCGTGAACTAACCTTAATATTACCCAGGTATCATCACTGTCTCTACGTTTCACCTTTCTCAAACGCACTTTCTCCGTAATACCGAGTCATCATCCAGTATTTCTTTCAGGTCACATACTTCCAACTGCTCTGCGGTTCCTCGCTCCTCGTCAAGCACTAGACACCCTCCAGCTTGTCCTTCTCCTCATCTTCATTTCCGCGCGTCTCTCTTCGAACCCCCCCCCCCTACCCTCCACCCCCCGCCCCGAAGAATCGGGCGCCGCATCAAAGCGAAGCAGATGGCGAAGTTGGCGGCGCGGTGGCGGCCCGCGCACTCCGCCAGCAAACTTCGCTAGAGTCCTCTTCTTTTCAACTCGTCCCGTCTTATTTAAACACAAAAAGCCGCCGCCGCCGCCGCCGCAGCGCCAGCCCGCGCCTCTCTAATGGAAGCCAATCCCGCGATACTGCCGCGTGTATCACTGATGCACTTCTTAAAAAGTTGGCGCGGGCGCGCCAGCAGGCGCTGGTGAGGCCATGACAGGGCACATAGGCGGGGGGGGGGGGGGGGCAGCGGGACGACGGTGGGGCGGGACGGGAACATTGGGGAGAGCGGGGAGGTTAAGGAGTGGAGAGGAGGTTCCGAGAGTGCGGGTGTGGCAAAGATGGACGGGAGAGGCAGGGACAGGAAGGGAGCGGAAATGGGGACGAGGGCGTGGCGAGGGCGAGGGCGAGGGCGGGGGCGAGGGCGAGGGCGAGGGCGTGGCGAGGGCGAGGGCGAGGGAAAGGGCGAGGACGAGGGAAAGGGCGAGGACGAGAGCGAGGGCGAGGGCGAGGTAAAGGGCGAGGACGAGTGCGGGCGAGGGCGGGGCGAGGATCGGGGTGTGTGTGTGGAGAGGGCGGGGTGATTGAGGGGCGAGGACAGGGCGAGGGCGAGGGAAAGGGCGAGGGCGAGGGCGAAGGCGAGGGCGTGGCGAGGGCGTGGCGAGGGCGGGACGAGGGCGGGACGAGGGCGGGGCGAGGGCGGGGTGAGGGCCAGGGCGATGACCAGGGCGAGGGCAGGGCGATGGCGAGGGGGGGCGAGGGTGAGGGCGAGGGCAGGGCGAGGGCGAGGGCGAGGGCGAGGGCGAGGGCGAGGGCGGGGCGGGGCGAGGGCGGGGAGAGGGTTGGGTGAGGGCGGGGCGAGGGCCAGGGCGAGGGCCAGGGCGAGGGCAGGGCGATGGCGTGGGGGGCGAGGGTGAGGGCGAGGGCAGGGCGAGGACAGGGCGAGGACAGGGCGAGGGCAGGGCGAGGGCAGGGCGAGGGCCAGGGCGAAGGCGGGTGGAGGATCGGGGGAGGGTGTGGAGAGGGCGGGGTGAGTGAGGGGCGAGGACAGGGCAGCGGGGCCGGTGCTGGCGGAAGCGGCGGGGGAGGGAAGAGAAGAGGCGCAAGAAAGAGCTCTCGCCCGCGCCCTAATGTCGTTTCGGCGGAGTTGGCGTCGCCGCGACGGAATTGCCGCGGAAGCTTCAGGTCTCCGCCGACGAGGACGACGACTAGAAAGAGGACGACGACGACGACGACGAGGTCAACGGAGTCGCTGACGGCGGAGTGGCGTCGAAGGGCAGAGACGATCGAATATAGGAAACGGATGGAAGGCAGGTAAAGCGTAGTGCCCTTAGCGGTGCCGCTGGCTAGGTGAAAGAGACGAGGTTCAAGTTAGGTTATAAATGGCGCATGTGGATTTAAATTCATAAATTAATTCAGTTGGTATATTTAACTATGAGATATAAATTGTTTTGAGTGTGAGCAATTTTTAAATTATAAACATATTAATAAATAATACCAAGACAGTGTTTCATCCAAATAACATTCTAATAATGGAAATTAACGTTTTCATGATAATAATACGCAACATCAGCTCGATCAACTTTGTACACTTTCATAAATAAAAATATACTTCATTTCTATGAATGTTTCACAATAATCTCTCCCTTGTATATTTTAAACTATCTGACAAAAGTAATAGAAATGTAAAACTAATCAATTCCAAAAATTATACAGAAGTGTCCGAAAAATTGACGTGGATCGTTCTGGAAATAATCATGAATGGAATAATAGGAATATGGAAGATATAAATACAGCAATTTATCGTAATTGGATTTCAAAAAGTGGTTGCAGATTAATACAAACTCATTGGCAATATTTTTTATTTCACTGCAAGAGGAAATCAAATTGAAACATTCGGTACCATAGTGACTTTTAGATTTCTTACAAATATTCACAAAAAAAATATTACATTTCATCTGTTTATTCTGGATTTCCAAACACAGCTGGCAATTTGCGCCGCAAATATTTGATTTGGCCTGTTCGAATAAGCCATCAGTGGGAGACGTTCGCCGTCAACAGCCACTCAAATAAGACGAAAACACAATTTCCCGCAGCGGGAACCACTCGATTATACGCTTTATTACTCGCGCCGAGTGAGTAAACGCGGGGTCCCGCCGGCGGGCGGGGGCGAGGCGAGGGGCCGACACGGCCACTTCCGGACATTCACTTGTTTGGAGACCGCGGCCGCACCCTGCCGAGGAGGGTCCGGCGAAGGGCCGGGCGCCTGCGGGATGAGTCACTGACCAGCGCGGCGAAGGGCGCATAGGGCGGGCGGTGGTTGCGGAGGGTGCATCGCAGGGCGTGGCGCGGGCGAGGCGCCCTCGAGGCGCCGGGCGTTAGCAGGGAGAAGGCAAGACGGAGGGCTCTCCCTCCGTGGCCGGTGTCGTCGTGAGTTGGCGTTCTGGTGATGCTGTCGAAGGGAATTGTGGCATGCTGTTGGGCGGAGGTGAGGTGTGCGGGTGGAATGTCCTTTACTTTTTCATCCTGCCTCTCTTTTTTTGCTTTTTTTTCACTTCCCGTTTTCCAAATTCCCCTCATTCTGGCTACTACCTCTCCGTGGCTCCGCTCCCGGTTTACTTTCACATATAGAAAGCTTTATTTTCCCACAAGAATCACTGGATATGTGAACTTATAGTTAGAGAACAGGATAATTTAACTCAATTGGTAAGAAGGCGTTAATGGTGGCGTTATGTTGACCAAAGAGTGTTTGTGTTAAGGTGAAACGTTAACATGTTTTTCGCATTCACATTATTTGATGATAAATCTATAAAGACAATTCAGATTTCAGTGCACAGAATTTACAAAACCTATAAGTATCATAGAGAAGATTATGCCAAGTAGCAAAAATTGCATGCCGGCTAATACGCTGGATACCGTAATAGATTCACATTAGTGACATTAGTCACGCATCGCGGCCTTGAGGAACACCAGGAGTACTGAGGACGAGGTAGGGGAGGAGACAAGGGCGGCGAGGGCGGCGAGGGCGGCGAGGGCGGCGAGGGCGGCGAGGGCGGCACGCCCGAGTGACACCGCGCACGGGGCGACATTAATTACATGGCGAAGGCGGAGGCGGAGGGCCGAGGAAGAATGCAATAAAGTCGAGGACAGCAATAAGGCGGGCGCGGTGCCGGTGTTGCCAGAGAAAATATCATTACTCCTCCTGGAACCGCCGCCCGCCGTCCGCCTACGTCGCCTCCCACTCCGCCCTCCGCCCCGCCCTTTGCCGTCCCGCGCGGTGCGGCGTCTTGCATCCGCCCTGCCCTTCCGCCGCCTACGCCGCCGCCGCAACCAGCCCCGCCCCTTCCGCACCGCGCACGATATAGAGACCGGAATGAGGTTCTGGCAGAGACCTCCGCAACGGGGGAACGGAGTGGTAACGACGGCGGTAAGATGATATCTGCGACGACAACGATGCTGGTAACAAATGGTGGTTGTGATGTAAGGGGGCAAAAATAAGGGGAAATGAATGAAAGATTAAATAAAATTGAATGTAGTAATTGAATATAGTAATAGAATTTGGCGTTGCCGTGAACCTGTACATGGAATTCTTGTATGAATATATATGATTACGTAGGGATGGTAGAGTTGTAGTATAAGTGATGGTGTAAACAGTGAAGTATGATAGTGTTTGAAGTACTGCATTTACACGCTAGAAATGGCATTTCTGGTGAAAATTAAGAATTAACAACCTCTGAATATTTTATTACATTGTATTTTAAGATGGATGTAGGTGGCGCAATAAAAATTGACACCATCGTGAAAGAATTATTGAAGAGCACTTTCAGGCTTTCATATAATATTGCAATAATTAAGATAAATAGGGAGACATTGTAGTGGACTGAGTAGGAACGATGTAAAGTATACAATTCAAAGAAAACAAATTGAAGTATATTTTGAACCATATTAAAAATATGTATGCGTGTAAATATGAATTAGCAGGCACTTTTATTTACATGGATGTGCGAATTTAAACAGAAACAAAATATATTTAATAAAAGGGATATAATAGCAAATATAGTTTAATTTAAACTTTTCAATGGTTAAGAAAAAGTTCAGGACACTATACTAAATGCTGACCTAAATCAGAAAAATGATTGTAGCGATAGTATAAATACGCCGATGGTTATAATTGTGACTCTCAAGATGTCAAAGTTCAGTGGTAGTGAAGGTAACATCAGCACCATTACAAAATGTGAGCAAGGTTTTGATCGTGACGACGTCTTGTTTTGGATTGAGTTATAGTGATGTAGAATCTCATGACACCGAGCTTAAGATGACTGCGATAGCAAAAGTTATAATGATGGTAATTAGTTAATTAATTATGATAATCAACAAGGTGCAATTAATATTTTTACTTTCTTTCCTTACAACGTCTACGTAGTAAAAATTAAGTTTTGTAATGCAGCAGTGGAAATCGGCGATTTATCGATAGAATAATTTGTATTGTTAAGTCTTGGAAACTAAAAAGTGAATAAATCTTCTAACAAGTAAGTTTCTATTTCTAACAATTTTTCTAGCCAGAATGCATGTTTTGCTTGTCCTTGATACCGAAAAATGGATTATTGGCACAGCGTCTGACTCTCCGGTTGTGGTGAACGCTAGCGCCTAAGCTATTCAAACAATTTTCTCAAAAATTGGAATTGACCCATCGACCTAAGCAAACTCAAAGCCCTGCGAAATGAATATTTTAGTTTTTGGAGGTACTTGACATGAAACCTCAACGACATTTCCACAATTTTCTCAAAATCGACTTCACATTTTTGTATTAAACTTCGTCCTCGTACAGCGCAAAGGCTACTTAAATAATGGCGCTGGTCTAATTTTCATTGAACTCTCTTTCCAAAACTGAGAAAAATAATTAATTTTTTGAAACCTCTGGAAAGTTGATATTAGATCGCAAATGATGGTGTAGTAGTAACGATTCTGGAGCTGAAGACCTGGAGGTCGAATGTCGGCGCGGAGAAAAAATGTAGTAGTATGTTACGACTAATGCGAGAAAGTATGTACTGTTGTAGCACCATTATTTAAGGTTTTACCACCATTAATTAGTAACAAAGAGGCGATTTTGAATTGGATTGATTTATTTATTTATTGCTATTTCAGTACGCTTATGGCTCTGGTAATTGTAGTCTTAAGTTGGGAAAGGACGGAAACTGGGAGGTGAGATAGTGTGTGATGCAGTTTGCTCTACAAGTTTGCTTTAGATGGACACCACAAACCCAATGATGAACCCAAAGATAAAGCGGAATAAAAGTGTGAAATTCGTAACCAATTAATTAATCATTTGCTTATTTTTTTACCACAAACGATACTTTTTAACCAGCTTACGCGCGAAATGATTTTTTATTATTTTACAAACTTTTGGAGATTCTACCAAAGAAAAAAATAAATAGAAAGAAAAGAAAGAAAAAGAAAAAAAGAGAGAGAAAGAACAAAAAATGACGAAAAAAAGGATACTAACAAAGAGAAAAGAAAATTACATTTCCAAGATTTGTTTGGTGTGGCCTCCAAACGCGAAAAGGTTTCCGACCCCTGAGCTGGACCGAGCAGAGAAAGTCTGCGTCCTCTTGGCGCGAGCTGCGCGCGTGATGCCCGCCCCCTGCGTCGTCGCCTGGCGAGGAGCCCCTCCCGAACGCCATCTGGCGGCGCGGGGGCGTGGCTGGCGCAAACACGCGCCTTGTACATGTTGGCAGCGCTCTGTGCGGGCGCCCGTCGAGAAGGAGAGGAATCTCGAGAGCAGCGCAATATCTTGGCGCGGCAATGCCTCTCGAGAAGTCTCGAGTGCTCGGTCCCCCGTGGCCTTCTTCAAGGCACTTGCGCACTTTGCTTTCGGCTGCTTCTCATTAGGTCCAGCCCGCGGCTACGTTAACGAACTAAGTCTTGCCCATCGTTTCAACGTAATAATTTATTGCTATACCTACATAACGGGACAGAGGGACAAAAGTCACTTACGAGGATTTTAAGGTCTGACTTCCTTTAATTAAGATCATTTTTAATTATTATTTTTTTAATCTGTTATTTGCTCTGTATCAGTCTAAGAAAGTTAATAACCATAAATGATTTGAGTGTTTGTTTTGGATAAATATTTGAAGCAATAATTTAAGAGACGCGTTAACATTATTTGGATTTACTATACACTTTCTGAAAGAACTCAATATACTACCTAAAGTATTTATTGGACTTTATTTTTCTACATTTTCATAAAACACTATATCTAAAACTATTAGTCGAGCATCGTATTCTCGAAGACAATAAAAATACAGTCGTAAAATTTAAGGTGAAAATAGCCGCAGGATTTGGACACCTCCAGTATTCGCGGACACTGCCACCTACAAGTCATTATCACGCCACATATAGACTTATACTATTAAACTTGGGACACTGACAATCAATCCAAAAATATAACATCTAAATTGTATAGATGCTACAAAAATTCCCAGTTCAAAGTACTTAGTATCGTCTAAAATGTTCCATGATACATGATTGATCCATCATTCAATATAATTTTCTGTAATGACTTACAGGTTCCAACAACAGTGAAGAAATTCAAAGATTCAAACTACTCAAACCCCTGTGAACACACCTGTGTGCCATAAAGACAAGTCAAGTAAGTCATATTATTGATCGAACTCCAAATGCTCCAGGGGAAAAATACTCTCTTGTAATGCAAGTACCGTTCGATATTTCCTTTAATGTTTCAAACAGAACAGAATAAGGAGAAACTGAAATTTCGAACAAAAATGTCTGAGATCCCTGGAGTCTGTCTAAAGAGTCTCGATTGAAATAATTGCCCCTCAACATACGCCCACCTTTTGCTCGCTGCGTGTGTACAACCGACTGGCTAACACGTTGGATCGCATCAGTGTAAGTTCCAGCAGCTGCAAACGGTGAACGTTGACACAATCGGCTCGCTCCCGGAAACACGCTAGTAATGTGTCCTTCCAAAAAAATTGTCATACAAATATTGTTGCGTCATATAAATATTATTAAGTCCTACAAATATTATTGCATCATACATAAATTATTGCGTCATACAAAAGAAGACTCTGTGAGAGATCATTAGGAGCCACACGTAGTTTTCAGTCAAGTTCGCGAACACTTGCAAATAAATGGAGGACCAACACTAAGATATTGTCCAGTCACATTGCCAAAACATGGCACATATGCAAGCGAACCAGCATGTTTTTCTGAGTGATTGCTATTTTGTTAGTTTCAATTTACAAAAGTGTCTGCTATTTGAAAATTATTTTCGACATTATTTAAGTCCGTGAAGTTTTGTTATATCAATGATCTAGAAAATAATGCAAACAACAAAGTATTGCGGTGAAAATAAATGTAATGCATAGAAAGTTAATGGCGTGAATTGAAAGTTCCAGTTAACGATATCCACTTGTGCGTAATTTTTGGCAAATAACACAGATCATTTAACGTCACTCTGGGAAAATGCAGATGACACTGGTAGCTATTTACATTCTGATAAAATAAATCATCAGATGTGAACCAGAGAGAGAAATAGAATTTCGTGTTTAACATTTAATTCCATTTAACGTATACCATTATTCTATACAAGCTCTACCTTTTTTACCATCTATTCTGAAATTCGGCATAAGTAGATGATTGTTTTTTTATTAAGACTTAAATAATTATTCATATTTAAAATAGTTTAAATTTATTGAATTATTGTTGTCTAATAAAAATTTAAAATAAACAATAAAAACATTTAGAATATGTCGAAAAGAACAAACACGAATAGAATCAATGGAGTTAAAAAGTGGAACTTAACGGGAAAACTTTTAGTTCGTTTCGTTTCTTAAGATGATAATAATGATGAAGGCTCATAATAATCGGAAAATACATGAATATAGACAAACAACACTTAATGTGTAAATTACACCAGAAATTGATTATCTGTATTATAAATAACCCACAAAATAGTTTTGAGAAAGGAAAGATCCCACACTTCGGGAAAATTCTAAGAATAGATGAAAAATTAGGCGAGAGAATGAGATTTAATGTGAGCGGTTATAACAAGTAAAATTAGGACAAGAAAGAATAATTAATACACACAGAAAAGTAGAAAAGCTAGTGGAGGAACGCAGAGAGACAATGAACTTATTATTATAAAGGAAAAACGTGGAGGAAATGAGAATTTCACTCCTGCTCTTACGTCAATTTCTTGAATAGCCGATCCTGTGGCCGAGATCGCTAAGGCAGTAGTGCCGTAGTGCCGTAGCGATCTCGGACCGATGGATTGCGGGTTCCAGTCCCTGATCGGGTTGTATTGTGTTCGTCCTTTCATCCCCCTATCATCATCATATCGTGCCATCCTCACAGTGACCATACCGTTACAAGCAGTAGTGGTCGCTAATGACCTAGAAGTTGATGCGACATTAAATAGCAAAAAACATTCTTGAGTACATATTATTTACAAATGTATTGAGAACTCATTATCCTTAAATTCTCATAGTAAACGGTAATACGAAATGAAAGAAAATAATAAAATGCGGATGAGAAAATGGTAATAGAATTAAAGTCTTCCAAATTTCTGATCCCTCACTTCAGCCATCAGTTTGGCTGCTGTCTGCAGCACCCCCGGTCAATCTCTCAGATGAATAAGTTGTTCTCCCATCAATAACGCATCATACAAATTTTTCAGAACACAATCCTTCTCAGTACCTCTTTGTTGTAGTTCTCAGATATCGTAGCTTCATGTTTATGACTATAGGCTTTATGCTGTGGTCATCAGAATTGTCTCAACCAAACCAACTCAAACATACCACAGACTAGAACGTTTAGTGCAGATAAAGCTCTCTAACACATATCTTGTTTTTGTTGTGGTTAAACATTGTAGTTGGTTAAAGTTTTATAATTTTTATGTCATAAAATGTGTTTATTGAGTGTTTGATCCTGAAACACCCAGAAGGCAGTTTGTGAAACAAAATCAGCTAAAATGACGATGATGCATCTGAGAGATAAGCACGTGAACTTTAACACTTTTACTAGTGCAAGTGCCGCAGGATTAAAAGTGATATTCTGACAATATGTTACGGTCACTCGAACAATGTAAACCCGTTAACTACAGATAATGATCCAAATTTACCTTCAAAATCACTTTATCTAACAATATTAGTTCCCGATTAAGTATATTATAGTTCAATTACTGTGATTTTTTTTAAAATTAATAAACATGAATTGTTGATTAATGAAAATAACTTTCTTCGGGCGGATTAATTGTTAAGATCTCTTTTCACTGTTCGTTTCTTCAAATCCCGTTTTAATTTCTCGCGTACAAAGCAATTACATCGTAAAGAGAAAGTATAGTAATTCTGCGAGAGATTCAACTATTTTACGACAGTATTGTGAACCCCGGCAGCGAAAAAGTGGATAAATATTATTTCATTTCTTATACAGCACCGAAATTTAACAACACCATTTTAAGCAACCAACAGTCCTAAGGACAACTTTTTCCTTGATTGAAAATGGTCGTTTAACAAGAGTTACTCAAGATAATATGGAAACAAAAAATTAAAAACTAGAAGTGTTTTAACAGCACATTTTTTCTCGATTTATTTCTAACTCTTGAAATTTTCAAAAATTCACAGCGTTCAACGAAAATAATGAGACCTCTGCCATTTGTTTAAGTGTACTTTCCTCAATAAAGCAAAATAAAATAATACATTGCAGTCATTTTTGACAAAAATATAGAGTGCGTTAACATCAATAAATAAATTTGAAAAAAATAGTGTTTTTTCCAAAAATTGTTCAAAATAATATTTCAAGATCGATTGATTTAAAACATATTTTATTAAGTACGCATAATTCTATCAAATTAATATTATTGATTTTCAATGATAATCTGACATATTTTTAAAAAATACAGGCATTTCACCGACAATGTGGCCTGCGCCGTTTATTTAAAGGTCTAATGCTTTATCCGAAGCATAAATTGAATTAAAAAATTTGAAGCCGGTTAAAAAAAAATGTTTGGTAAATCCGACATTTCATGCAAAATTATTCGAAAACCACACATATTTTCTAAAAATTCTACTTTAACACATTTAAAGAACTATTTTTGATGAATACATTTCATTAAAAAGAAAATCTACCATCAATATTGTAATTGTACGAAGATATCGAATTTTTTTTTTTTGATTTCCGAACATTCAGTTTTCAACGACATAGATTTGTGCCTATTTAAATCATCTGCTTTAACCGAGGGGAAAAGTGTAACAAAAATATGAAAGTATTTGAGAGAAAATTTTTAAAATTTTAAGACTTCATGTAAGCAACCCCCAAAACTAATTATATATATATATATATATATATATATATATATATATATATATATATATATATATATATATATATATATATATATATATATATATTTCCCGATCAATCTAAAGCAACTCGCAGGACTTCAAGTTTCTTTAAATTGATCAAGAAATATCAATTTCCTGAACGGTTTAGGCGCTACCGCTGACTACAAATACACTTTATGCCGTGACTACACAACGTGTTAGAGAAAGTAATTTAGAACATATGAACAAGATTTATCTATTTTTTTGTATCGCCAGATTCTTACAATACGCATTTTATATCGAAAAAAATTGTCAGTTTTGCCGCAGTTTACAATTACTTCTTTTTACCATGCACGAACGTAACGACATCCTACTGCATCAAACTATCCTACTGTATTTTGATTTTAGTTCATTTTCCCTCGTACAGAGAACGATGCATCACAATGTGTCCCACATTTCTGTCCCCCCACTCGATGCTAGGGTAGTCTTATCAGGCCCTGGACACGGCTGCGCTGTGCAGTCGCTGGAGGCGAAGCGACCGGCTCGTTCATTAGTACATAATGAACGACTAATTTGATTAATAATTAAAGGTAAAAAAACAAATTCAATACACAAATGTCATTACAAAACATGAGTCGATAATAAAAGGAATAAAACACTAAAAAAATTAACGAGAAAACGTTACAAAATATAATTAGTGGAAATTTCAAATAATTAATTAACTTGCAGATGGAACGGTTGTCGGGGAGAGTCGCGCGATGAATAGCTTCGAGAGGCGGCCACTGGGCATAAACAGATGAGTGGCGAAGGGCGCTTTCATCAACTTCAGGCCTATATTTTTGTACTCTCGCTCTCTCTGCTTCCGCGAATCGCGCGCACGTCGATTTGAATTCATTGTTTTTCACGCTTTTGAGACTCGTATAACAGTTGTGGCAACTTTAACTAACCATTTGTGATGTTCAATGGTTAATATGAAGAGCCTTGCGAAGCATGGTTATTGAAATTATTTCAAGGACAAGAAATTTACAATTTTAAATCTAATGTATCCACATAATTTGATTCAGAATTCTTAAATTCCGTATTACTTTTATATCTGCCTGCTTGCTTGTAACCGTGCTTGCAATAAAGTGAATCATATTGTTTTAAAGTGAAATTCTGGAGTTAATTATTTTTAAATGTAACTGAAGTTCTCGGTTACTTTACAGGTGCATTTTATAAGTTATGAGATGACGAAAAGCTGTCGTAATAATGTCATTTTACAGAATATAGGAGAACATTTTTAGTATCTAATTACTTTGATATATTGATCCACTTTAGAAACTACAAACTATAAACTAGAAAAAATGAATCCTCTAAGAATCTCAATAGTATTTAATTTCATCTTGAAGTAAAATACGAAACATCATAGAGTACATAGTTTTAATTTTTATTATTTAATTAATATTCCTTTTAATTATTATTGGTTTGAAATTGTTTTTTTACGTAATTAGAATAAAAAGTGAATCTTTTGCGTAGGATTGAAATGTTGACAGACATTGCAATGATAGGAGCAGAGTTTGACAATTTGGAACGAGTTATTGGATATTGAAAATACATATTCATACGAGATGGTTACATTATTTTATACTACTAATACATGAAAAATTACAAATATGTGCTCTTAGTAACATTCTGAATACCCGAGGCGGTAGTCTAGTTGACTACCCCAAAATTAGAATTACTTTGCAATGCCCAGTTTTTTTATTTAGCTCTCCCTTCTTGCGGTACTCGTACGGTCAAATAATAAAACCATACCACAAGGTAAAACTAATTAATCTCAAGACAAAATTCATAAACAGTGAAAATAAGAACCAATTTTCATGCATGAATGCTAAAAAGCGATGTTTTTTAAATTATTGATACTAATGGTTTTACTTTTTGAGACAAATTTCCTCCGGCATTATTTAAAACAGGTTATTACTTTGTATTATTTTATACATCATGAGAATGGTCACGTTTCATTCCTACTGAGAATTCAACTTTTGCTCGACTTATTTTATTATACTTCTTTCTGTGTACTACTAAGACTATGTACACGCTGCAGTTTTAAAACAAGGAAATGCGAGGTCCTTTTTGAATGTCGAAGGTCACTCTTTCGTAAACGCTGGACGAATGGTAACTAACTTGAGCACAATCGCCAAGACTCGCGCAACTTTCAAAACACCCTGAACGTAAAAAAAATGAAACTGAAAGCATTTAATTTCGTAAATAAATAATGAATGTTTTAGCAAAAAAGAATTCTTCATTAGGCGACGGCGAAATGTCTCTTCAAGCGCAAGCAGCTCGAGTCAGGGAGAGCTCCGCGCAACCTTGCCTCTGGAAGATCGACCCAAAAAGAAGTTCCGAAGTGGGAGGCGGAATATTCGCCAAATACGAATTGCGACAGACGCAAACGATAAAAGAGAATATTAAATCCACGTCTCAAACAGGAAATCTGAATTACGCAATGCAGCAAAAACTCAAAGGACGTTCAAACAAATTTATCTCATAACAAACCATTTACTACCTTTTAGAATGTCGCATAAAATTTCTGCCTCAGCCAGTACAAGGCGCTACAGATCGTTACCACCAGATGCGGAATCGCGATAGCAACTTTATGTTCACGCAATACCAAGATGATAACAATTAAATTTTCTTGTGACGTTAAAAATGATTCTACAGAAGCAAGCGCTCGATTCACGAGCCCGTTTTCACATCGCAAAAAGCAACTCATTGGCTTTTATCAGAAAGATACGTCTTCCACCCCCTAGCAAAAGTGTAGAATCATAAGTAAGAAATGTCAATCGACGCAATAAATTTTCTTCGAAAAAGCCAAATAAAACAGTACAAAAGAATAAAAAAGAGATAAAATTCAGACTTTTCTATAGATATTTTGTTTTAGAAATGTAAGTCTGTCGCAAACGTACAAAGGTATGCATATAATTGCTAACTACCGATTGTGATTGAAATAATTTAATTTTCTGAGAAGTCTCAAGCTAGAAAAAGAATACCAAAACACGTTTGCCTCATTTAGAACCAATTTATGCTGCAATATTGCGCTATCTTTCACGTAGCTTATACAGTGAGAATTGTTCCAGGGGAAGAGCTCTTGATATGCAGGTAGGGTCTAGAAGACTGCATGTTCTGATAACTAATGTACGTAAGAGTTATTGTCAGAGTTATGTATCTGCAGAATACGCTAAGTGACTGTGACCTCCAATTGCTACTTTCCAACGTCAGGAATGTGTTTACTTCCTGTAAGAATATATTGTATTGTACTGCATTTACTTCCTCGTAAAAAGATCTCTGTCAAGAAGTACAATTTTCCACGAAAGATCGATAATTGTTCCGGGCGTGTCGACTGCTACGGCCATTAGGTCAGCAAATATAGTGCATGATTTATGAAAAATTTCAAATATGTGCTCTTAGTAACATTCTGAATACGCGAGGCGGCAGTCTAGTTGACTACCCCAAAATTAGAATTACTTTGCAATGCCCAGTTTTTTTATTTAGCTCTCCCTTCTTGCGGTACTCGTACGGTCAAATAATAAAGAGGCTCCCTGGAGGTAGTGGTGATCTTCCTTCGCTTCTGGCGCCGACCTATCGTTGGCTAGCGGGGTTTTCCCCTACCAGGTATCTCCACCAGTGGAGCTCCGCCGCAGCGGGAGACGCTCTAAGCTCCCATGTAAGTATTGCGAAGCATAGTAAATGCGACGTAACCCATTAGAAATAGTGGCCTACATCATGATCTTAGAATCCGTTATGTCTATAGTGAAAACATAAAATGAGACTGCACGAGCATGTCAATGTGGAAGCTATTCAACTACTCTATAACTAGTTATGAAGGCAAAAAAAGTAAGTCATTTGAACTAGTATTGCTGTATAAATAGTGTGTCATGACATTTTATCCAATTTAAATACTCATGACTCTATTTAATTATATGTAATTAGTATTACCTAAATTTAAGAATTGCAATACTAAATCGATGGTTAGTAATCATTAAGAATTATTCGTGGCCAGTTGCAAAGTGTGGTGGTTTCGCGTAAATACAAAAGTGGTAGAATTTTTTTAATATTTAAGAAATAATATGGCAACGGCATAGATATTTCGAACTTTTGTGTATCTGTGATCCTTTTCGCAGGGCACAAATGATCTTTTTGAAGAGATAGTTTAACATTCATTCTGTTGCATCGACATTGCAACTTTTCTCTACATCTACAGATACTAAAATACGGCGTTAAAAGGGATTATGAGCAGACCTGGTTCTAAGATAACAGCATAGTTTCCATGAAGCGATTACACATGGCAAATTTTAGTGTAAAACATCTGATAAACGTAGAGAAACTGTCCTCTTTAAAAGAGTTACTACTACTAAGCAATAAACGACCTCGCAAATACGAACCCTGCAAATTCGAAATTCCGGATAATCCGAACAAAATTTGGGATGGAGGAAAAGTAAACAAAATAAATAAAATGCTGATTTGTAGTGTATAGAAAGGTCTTTATAATTACTGTAGAACTGAACAACTTATTATTGAAACACAAGTTGTCTAAATTAAACTTTTATTGCACTGGTAACTATGGTTTATATATCACATGTTTATGTAGCAGTATTTTTTACTTAAAGGTACTTGCAAAATCAGTAATCTTTTGCCGTAAGGAACTGAATCTGATTGATAATGCGATGTGACGATTAGCTCGCAACGCTACGTAGTCATTTTTGTCATTTTGTTACATCGCACACTTCGTTGCATTGTCTAGTACTCCAATACACGTATTTGTATACATGTACGGTACATTTTTTCGAATAACGCGAACATTTCCGAATCCGAACAGACCACACCCCCAAATTATCGGGGTTCTACTGTACTCACTAAGAGTTTTAATAATTCTTTCCCCGGGGCTTTTGTCCAGCCAACACCCGGTTACATTTTACGTTTGGATGGGACGCATATTCAACCATTCACTAGACACCCACACTTGCGATCCCTTCTTATCTCAGGTCAGCAGAACGCGAAACCCATTGTGGCAACACATACACGACAGAGATAAGGGAAAAACAACCATGCTGAAGGCGGGGAGTCGAATCCGCAACCCTTCGGAACGAAGCGCTGATTCAGTACACGAAGATAATCTCTTGGACATCTCGGTCGGCAGTTAGAATAATAAAATTCATAAAAGACAAAACAGAAATTTTTTACATAAACAAAAATTTTGGAACAAAATTACGCTAGAATTCATCATTGCTCCCAAATTGGCTTGCGGCTCTTAAAAAGCCGACTTTATATATTTTCCATGGAAACAATAAATGCACATCCGCAATTAGCAAAGAGTAACGTGAACCTTGTTCTTGCTTTCGTTGGTACGATCGCCTGCACTACGGCAAAACAGGGCAGAGCCGCAGAGTAGAAGAACTGAACAGTTAACGACCGCTACGACTGCGTTTCTGCCGCGATACACCGTAACGATAAGAGGAGATACTTCTCGCACGCAAGGGTCTATGAGCAACCTTCAACTTGCGGCTGCTTTCTCCTGCTTCCTTTGCCCTAAGGTCCTAAAAAAGTTACTTTAACGCCTAGGATTTGTTCTAGATCACAATTTGTCTTAGTCAAACATTATTCAATTCTAATATCAGTATCTTTCTGATGACAAAAAATAATCGTATGAAATAATATTAATGCATAAAGTGAACAAATCATTTCTTTCACTTAACAATATGGTACTATTTGGCAGTATTATTTTTGCAATCTATTAATTTGAAGAGGGAATCATTTAAAATAAGTTACTTAAATAAAAGAAAATTATGTTTTAAAAAGATAATAAATCATTAAATAATAGGAAAAAATATAATAAGACACCATTCATCTGTTAATATGTTATTAAAAGTGTTATTGATCCGCAAGAAAATTCCAAGAATTCAGATATATGCATGTTTGTGGGTATAAATAGATACAAAGATGAAGATTACAAGGGAAACAAATTATCCCAACATTTTATTTTGCATCTCATAAAACCAACAATTCTTATAAACCTACAAAGACATCTCTCATTCAGAACCTATATAAACTATGTCATTTGCAAGGAATTTTCCACGTCTGCGTGAAAAGTAACTTCCACTTTCATAAGACCTCGAGAAGAGAAAAAGTGGATTTCAGAGTTGTCTTTAGAAACAAAATACTTTTGAAACATTCAGAAATGTTTATTTGAATAAGGTTTAAAATTTTCCGAGGATTATCTTCAAAAATATTATTTAATTTTAGTAGTATCCAGAAAGTTAAAGACAAATACGTACTCTGTTTATTCAGTCGTTGTCATTATAAAGTCTATTATGACGTTCCACCTGCCTTGTGTGCAATACTCCTCGGGCAGACTGCATATTTACGGGAACAATAAATTACTAATTATTAACAAAAACATAACTATAACATGGGTATGGATTTTAAACTTTTTAAACACATAATTTAAAGAAATGAAACAAAATAGTCAAACGATTAAAACTCAAGTAGAACAATAAAATGCAACATAATAATAATAATAATAATAATAATAATAATAATAATAAAATAATAATATGTCATCAGGAACAGGAGAACAAGCCAGAAGAGGAACATATCACAATATAAAAATAACATCTGACATTAGTGGATGTATTAAAATGGCCAAAAGGCATTAAAAATTGTAAATTATGAGAAGCCATATAACGGTAGCGATTGCGTGATCACGTTGAAACCAATTATTATAACTAAACAAACTACGGCTTATATTGAATTTATTGCAACTTGAATACTTAACAGATCAAATACTCTTTACAGTAGTTTTTTATCTTTTCTCTTGCAAGTGAATTTTTACTGCGACCCTACAATAAGTCTACATTTTGTGAGTTTTCCACAAACCTGTTGTGAAGGAAGGTTTCTGCGATTACAGGTTTTACATCTTTTAGAATAAAAATCTGAAATCAAGTCTTCAAAAGTTACGAAATAACAAAAGTTCTATTTTTCTTTGTACTTAAAATTCACGTGGTATTTTCCTTTTAATCTTCCTAAAGAAATTATGCGACGATAATCACTTACGTGTTATATGTGGCATCACGACAGAGATATAAAGAAATCCCAATGCATAGAAATCATTAATATAACTTTCATCAGTCTTAAATGTTACCGGAAGCTTCTCAGAGAAGATACTTACAACAAAACAAAAATATCTTCAACAACTAACAGGCAATATCACATAATTTGTGATAGTAATGTTTGCAGGCCGTTAGCGTGACTTCGTACGAAATAAACTGCTCCGTCCCTCTGCACTTCCCTTCTTGTGACGTCACGCTAAACCAAACACAGTACGTAAAACATGCGTCGTTCGTTTACAATATTAAGAATATTATTTTTTGATAGTAATCGCCATGAGAGACAGAGTGAATTAGTGTTTAGTGTTTTTTTAGGTGATTGACTACTGAGTTCAATAGTCACACGAATTCATGTTATAGCCAGTTAGTGGAGATGTGGCTTTCCCACAGGAACGTGGGATCCGACGCCTCCCACATGTCTGCTTGCATTTTCTCCCCTCTTTCCGAGTATTTTCCTTACAAGGGCTCCACCCCAGCCTATGCTTCTGATTGATCTCCTCATATGTGAATATAAGTATACGTGTACGTGTGTAAGGAGAGAAGAGGTTCCAAGGGTAAAGAAGCTAAGACCTGTAGTTCCTTTATAAGGGTACTATTTTCTCATTCGTCTGGTATTGTTCGGAGAAAATATTGAGAACTGGCGTTTACAGCGATTAATTCGATACATTCGATCTAGCTTTCCGGATAGTGTCGAAAATCATCCATCATCAGGGCTCGAATTACAGGACATCCCCGTCAGAGACGCTGCAAAAGTAATGATTTTATGGAAGAAGTCGTAAATCTCAAAATTTCTCTGAATTTGGATGCGTCTGAATGCTTGACCTAAAACAAACCTAAGGGAAAATGTTCAAAGTCTTGTAGACAAGAGTGTCGGAGTCATGTATAGTAGTGAGCAGAATCCCGCAAATACGACGTCGCTGCCCTTTTATTTATAGATCATTCGCATCACCGTGCTTTTCCTTCCCTCTCCGTCAAAAACCTTTCCTCCCGCCACAGCCGCCGTCCAGCGCAACGGCACGACGTCTAGGCACCAGCCCCCTTTCACGCTTTCATTCATGAGGACGAAACCTCTCACCCCTTCACACGTCGCTCTACGCCATCAAACGTAAGATACTCCGACCACAGCTTTGCAGTCACATGCTCTGCCATTGCATGACGCCTTGACACCATTCAATGTCTTTGTCGCCACCTACACGTTGTCAGCAACCGAGCTAGGTTCGTACAGCATTCTCACCTTTGAACCTGCGATTTCGTTCTGGCCACTTCGTTACATCGCGAACGTCCTAATTTCGACACCACTCCACAAAAATTCCCATTGTATCGCACTCTTGACTTGCTCCCCCCTCCCTTAGACATCTCCTCCATCCTCTCTTTTCGCCGTTTCCACCAACTTGTGCGACATTCTCGCTTGCGGCTTTCGTTTTCACAACCCCTGCCGCCAACCCGCCTCCCGCCTCCCGCCTCCTCTCCTCTACTTCCATCGCTTCCAACGTTACGACTTCCGTAGCGTGAGCCGCCGCCCTCCCCCCTCCAGCTCTCCGCCCCCGCGCCTTCTCGTAGTGCGAGCAGAGGTCGCGGCGAAGGAGCGGCCGGCGGCCTCGTAACCCCACACATCAAAGACGCCTCCGCGGCCTTCTTGTGCGTCAATCAATGGGGCATCGTCACGTAATGGCCGGTCTTTGTCCGCGGCCTCACCTCGCTGCTGCCAGCACACGATGCCAGTCGCAGCCCCGCCGCCGCCACCAGCTGCTACCCGCCACCATCCGACGCTCACCGCCGCCCACTGCCGCCCACGGCCACCCATTACAACACACTGCCACCCGCCGCCGCCTGCCGCCGCCTACCACCGCCCACCACCACCCACCGCCAACCGTCACCCACCGCCAACCGTCACCCACCACTACCCATCGCCGCCCACCGCGGCCAGCCGTCGCTACCCGCCACCATCCACCGCTCACCGCAGCCAGACGCCGCCCACTGCCGCACATCGCCATCCACTGCCACCCTCCGCCACCTACCACCGCCCACCGCCACCCACCGCCTACCGTCACCGCCACCCACCGCCTTCAGCCGCCACCCACCAGCCGCTACCCACCATCATCCGCTGTCCACCGCCACTCACCGCCACCCACTGCCGCCCATCACCGCCTACTGGCACCCACTACCAACCTCTTAACCTTCTTCCCTCTACCCCCGCCCTCCGACGACCCGGCCACCGACCTCGACTATCTGTTTGACTTCGCCCGCTGCCGCGCGCGTTCACCTGTTTCTGCGTCCACCCTTCCTCCTCCCCTCCTTTCTGCACTCTCGCCCCAGCACATATCTTGCCTTCGGCCCCCGCCGCCCTCTGTCCATCCCCCGTGCCCAAAGTCGACCAATACACCTCCACCTTAACCCCCCTCCGCCTCCCTGCTCGTGAATCCCTTGTCAACCTGCCCTGCCCGCCCCCTCCCCACTCACAGACCACCATCAGCCCCGCTTCTCGCTGACCCGAAACGCCCACGCGGAATGAAGAGTGCACATAACCCCCACGATAATGCACTTTCTATGGCTTTACCGCCCCCTCTCCCCCGCCCGCTATCTCGCCTGTTGGTACAATGTGGGCTAAGTGGGACACGTGTCATATCTACAGTCGTTAATTGTTTACTGAACCTTGTGATCACTACTTAGGTGCTGTTACAATATCATGAATGTGCATTGCGTCGTAAATCTTCTTTGAGCGATATGCTGCTTTCAAAGCTTCGTTAGCGTTATTTCTTTGAACTACATTCAATCCACCAGCAAGTTTCCTCAGTCAAATACAAATTGTGCAATCACCTTTTTTCCCGAACTTTTTATCAAAACATGTAGAATTTCATTAAATTAAATGTATGTTGTGAACTTTATTGGATAAAATAATTGCAAAGTGTCATTAAATTTGTCATACAGAAAGGATTTACTCTTCATTGTCAAGACATCTAATGCGTAACTAAATAGATCTCGTTATCCGAGGTAAAAGAATGTATATGCGGCAGTTGTGACAATCTATTTACGAGTGTAATAAATTAATCGGTAGCAATGTGTCTTTACTAAAAAAAAGTCTTTTACGTACTGTGTCGACATGTTTTTTTGGATGTTTCAAGAAAAATAACTAATTTCACACACGGATTTCAGCATGAAGAAAACCACATTTTTATACGACCGTAGAAAAATAGTAGTTTAAGTAACTAGTTTTGTAGTGTCAAGATTTATTGCATTTTTTGAATTTTTTTTATATTTTTCATATTTTGAAACCGAGCTAGTTTTAAAATTTTCACGAATACAGTATAGTGACATTGTAAACGAGTTGCATTCGCTAATTTTTGTGTAACCGCATTATAAGTATATAAGAAAACCAAACTTAATAACTTTACAGTGACATCACGTGTATTTGACATCTTTACGAGAAGTGGTCGGCTGTTCCGTTTAGCGCTACCTCTCGCTCCGCTTGGCTGAATGTGTGAGGAACCATTTATTCGTGCTATAAACGGCAAATACGTCATAATCGTCATAAGATGTCATTTTCTGAACCATTTCTTGCAACGAAGAAGGTCGTTTACAATGCTGGAACTCAAAACAATAATTTATACGGAATGTAATGATATTGGTGTGGTAAAGCTGTATTCAACCTTCTATATCGCACTATTAGAGACTGGAACAGTTTGCCTGTGACAATCTTCGATCCCTTTCCTCAAAGCCTGAGCAAATTTAAAAATAAATTAGTTTCTTGAATGTGGATATGTTATAAATATATTTAATAAAATTCAGTGCAATTACCTATGTCTTCTTTGTAATTAAGTATTATTATTATTATTATTGTTATTATTATTGTTGTTGTTGTTATTATTATTAATGTTATTATTATTAGCATTATTATTATTTTATTATTATTATTATTATTATTATTATTATTATTATTATTATTATTATTATTATTATTATTATTATTATTATTATTATTATTATTATTTTTACTATTATTATGTGCAGTGCAGTGGCGTGAAGTGCAGTGACGTTGTGCAACTGAGAGAAACGAGTGAGTAAGAAAGACATTACAGCTCGCTGTATCGCAGTGCGGTGAAGTGTGGTGAAGTGAAGTTTAGTGAAGTGAAGTTTGGTGAAGTGGAGTTCTATGAAAGATTGCACGGTGAAATGTTCATGAGATTTGTAACGTTTGTAGAGTTTGTATAGTTGTTAAGTTCTGTAATGTTAAGTTAGTGTATTCTGCCACCAAGTTCTCACACTTAATTGCAGAATTATTAATAAATGTAATATAATCTAATATGCGTCACAAACGACCTATCCGAACACAGGGAGCTGGATTACCCTGGTCGCAAGTGCGCCTCACGTCTGCGTTGACACGCGCAAAAACGCGTGGCCGGCCGTTGGCTCGCGGTGGGCGCCGCGCCCCGCCATAACCCGCCCCGGCCCGCGGGCGACACGCGGCCGCTCGCGGGGGGCTAATTACACGTGTCGGCGTGTCGTGTCGCGGCCGTGTATCGGCGCCCCCTTCCGAGCACACAGCGCGTCCGCGCCGCGGTCACCGAGTTCCACCGGCCGCGCCGCGCGCCGTCCGCGCCGCTGCGACACGCACTGGCGAACAAAATGACTCGCTTATCATGTTATTTACCATTTTTTATGTTCAATTATCATGTTCAAGTCGCTTCTTAACACTTAGACTCGTAAAGGTGGCTCAGAACATCCTCTGATGACTCTGCAGGCCCTGTGACCGGGAGGTCCTAGGGCGTCAGTCCCGATGGTGGAAGAAATTTCGACACTAGCCAAACAGGAAGGCCAAAGAACTCCCTACGGTTAGTTTTTGTTCATTTATCATGTTGTAGTTGCTTCTTAACACTTAGACTCGTAAAGGTGGCTCAGAACATCCTCTGATGTCTCTGCAGAACCTCTGACCGGGAGGTTCTAAGGTTCCAGTTCCGACAGTTGAAGGATTTATGACACTAGCAAGTCAGGTAGGACGAATTCAGCCGTTGTCAAAAGGAAAATACTAGCGGCCGGCTGCTCTGATCGGGAGTTTTCCGCGGTTTCTCCGATCAACACCAGGCGAATGGTAGAGACTTGCCCGAAGAAACGGGCAACGCGCGATCTTTTCTTCCTCTTTTCCCCCTATTTCCCTTACTTACACATACTTACCCACATACTCAATGCACTAGCATACTTGTCGGGATGCCAGTCGTAAAAAGTAACATAAGTATGAAACAATAAATCTTTTCTCGTTTACGTCACACGTGCACCACGTTGTACTATTAACTAACTTAAATATTTCATTTCATACACTTCTCTTTTATATTTCCTTAATATTCTTTCAATTTAACGTGCAGTCAAAATCAAACTACTTCATACTACCCTGACTGACAATTTATAACTCCAAATCTATTTCAAATCAGTTCATTTCTAGTTTGAATTTCAATAGATCCATTTCCCGTCTGTATTTCAGAATCTCTACCTCCCGTCTGCATTTCTAAACGTCTACTTCTCGTCTGCGGTTCAGAACGGCTATTTCTCGTCTGCGGTTCAGAACGGCTACTTCTCGTCTGCAGTTCAGAACGTCTACTTCTTGTCGGTATTTCAGAACGTCTACTTCTCTATATTTTGGAACAACCATAACCCGTCTGTGTTTTAGAACTTCCACAACCCGTCAGGTTGTTGATTTCGTTTCTTCTTCTTCTTCTTATCCTTCTTCTCCTTCTCCTTCTTCTTCTTTTTCTTACGTCGACCGTCTCTACGGTATCGAAATCATTACCAACCGGCGTCCCCATCCCAAGTAAGCCGTGTATGTACACGTCTCTTTGATGTCAACTACGTTCCAAATAACACATTGTACATCGGTTCGTTACAGCGTTAATAAAATCAAATACTTCATATGTGTAAACACTAATTTATTATTATTAATAACTGGCTTCCAACGGCTTCGTCGTCATCGTCACTCGTGCCAGGACGCGCGGCGCGGCGAGAATCTATAGATAGAATCTACCTGCCGCTACTTCCCGCAATTGCGTCGCGTCTTCTCCTCGAGTGCCTGCTCGCGGAGCGGCTTCCGCCGCAATTTTCCGCACGAGGCCTTAGTTCCTCGAACGCGTCCTCCGCCTCTAGTGTTTCTGCGCACATTGTTTGCGCAGCGGCGAAACCCTAACAAGCGAGTGGCGCAGAGCGCACGCGCAGCACAATGTTATCTGCGCACGCAGCGCGCGCGCGCGGCGCCGCTTCACTGGAGAAGGCTGATTTATGCCAACGGCGAATGTTGAACCCATACATGACTGGCACTAACAAACAAGCCATACATCATCCCCACCCTCCCACCCTCCTCCGGACTCCGCGATGGAGCGTGGATACACTGCAAGATCGTGTTGCGCATTCACGCGAGTCGGGTGGAAAATTGAATTAAAAAGCTCGTTTCCAGGAGGAGCTCAATTTCAAGGGAGGTTTTCGGGAGAAATACGAGTTTTGTGAAAGCTCTTTCAGGAGGAGCTAACGTTTGGGGTTATATTTCTCATAATGCGCCGGTAGCTGTGCAATACAGGAATTTGGTACGTTTCTTGCTTATGAAAGCCACTTTTTGCTTTTGTTGTTGTAGCTTTAATGCATGTATGTCTTAATATAGATTTGTAACCTCGTTCAGCATATTTTAAAAAAATCGAAAGCAGTTCAAATTAACTCACATTGTTAACTAATTATACAAGAGTGAGATTCAAAACTATTAATCATTGTGACATTTTAGTTTAAATATTGTTCAACCTTACCCAAGTTAATGTCATATTCTTAAAAACGATATCCTGCTTATTGTGACATCAGTATTCTGGGAGAAATATCTTTCTTCTACGAACGACTAAAATAATTTTACGTAAACCATCAATCAAAATATGGTTGTTAAAATAAGAAAACTGTTATAATTGTAATACAACGGGAGGAAAATAAATTATCTTCCACAAAAAACTGATTAACTATTGGTCAGATACAGAATGAGATGTGTTTAGAGGTATTTTATCTCATCTTCAATGTTTTCAAGTAACATGGTCAACATGAATCGTGGTATGCTTCTTTTACGCCATTTTGTGCATTGTTCTCCGGGGAAGGAGGGGGAGGGATAGGATAGGATACTTAACAGGAGGCGCGTTTATTTCAACTGTTATACAAAAATCAGCTGCGTACCCCACAATAAAAGTATCGGTTACTGCATCACCATCATTGAGAATATAGAACACACCATTTGATCTGCACTTTTAGAGTATGTGCGTATGCAATCTTGATAGCGCGCTACTGGAATTTGAGACGCGAGGCCGAGATAAATAAAAAAAAAGACGGGTGGCGCCGTGAGATTACTCCGCATGGAGCGCCTCGGTCGCCGACTGCCAGCGGAAACAGCCGAGCGCACCCGCAGCCAACAGCGATGCATGAAACACGACCTCTCCCGCCTATTACACTGGATACTGCTGGGAAGGCACGGCCGATTTAATAACGTACCACTACTAATTCCACAGGCGATCGAATGCTGCTGCGACCGCCCCGTGCAAATACGCTCCGCGTTTCAAATGGTTCAGTGGCGAATTTGACCTAGCGTCGCTGGAGTCTGTGCAATAGAAAAACACCGTTTCATTCCCATTCTAACAGTCGCTTTGTCGCAGTTACTGCTTCTCCGTATTTTGTTAACAAAAGTGATGACGCTGTAAAGTTCTAGGAATATTGAAAGCGATCGCATAAGAACGCTGGACAAATGTCAAGCTTTTGGCGTTCGAGGTTGCTGGAGCTATCAAGCTTCGGTCGTTCACGGTTGTTATAAAAGTATAAATTCGAAAAGGAAAGAGTTTTTAACATTTTACTTCTCCGAAATTAAAATACCATTTAAATTCAATATTCTTTTACTAATATACTCGAAATGATTTTTATCGTCAACGTATATTGTTCGTACTGAATTGTAGGAACAATTAATATAACATTTTTTTCTACGATTATCTCTAATTTCATTCACCGAATTTAATTGAAATTTCTTGCGTAATTGAAACCATAGCTTAAAGGTAGAACAAAATTAAAATGTGAAATTTAATTTGGTGAGGAATGAACAAGATATTTTAGAGAATATGTCTTTTTGATGTATCAATACGAACAATAGTTTTGTATTCATTTGTTGTAAAATACGTATTTTAAGAGTAACAATATTGTCCAAAACACATGTCAATCGCAATAGCAATAATAAGGACAAGTAACACATAGTGAATACAAATATAGCTATAATATAGAGTTTTTATGACAAAGTACAGCGGTTTTTAAAAATTGAACGAGGTTTCACTACAACTCTTTACGAAAAAATAAACATTGAGCAAATGGCTATGTATTACACATGAAACAAGAAATATTTGCAAAAGTTCTATAAAAATTCTTTGAGTCGATATTTTTTATTATATATTTTTAAGTAACTAATATTTTCTCTTGTTCAGTGACTTCGGAAACACTCATACATTTGTAGCTTAGAATGCACTTCAAACGTCTGCATGTTTCATCAAATATCAATTAAATTTTTAAGCAAATTAAAGTAATGTATTACACCATTTTCAGGAATGGTTTGATGTAAGTTTTCAAACAAACGTTGGTTTCATCTCAAATATAAATTGATTCGATTAAATAAGTGAATGTGCATATCAGTTTAATGAGAATTAAATTGAGCACACACATTTTAATAACATAATTGTCAATTGGATACATAGATGCCAGATTTAGTTGAACTGTTCTAAAAATTGTAATAAACTAGTTGCATCAGGTAGGGCACAATCTTGAAAATCTTCTGGTTTTCAAATTTTGGAAGTAATTATCATTTGGATCTCGTTAGATAGCAACATTTTCCTGCACATACAGACGATCATTAAAAGTTTGCTCTCTTTCTATTGAATCGTCTTTCAAATGTCCTCCTACGAAGAAGTTCTTAATAAATTGAAGGTTGTAGGTTGCTATTGTAAAAACGCACCGCAACAGGAGTATTAAAATACATATGCATTCATAATTGTATTGTTAAGCGTGTCAAAGTGAAGCAAGCTGTTTTTCAATAACATATGCATTTAGAAAGTAAAGACTAATTCCATAAAATTTTCAAGGAGGAAACTTTTAAAATTAAACATAATGATCATGTAAAAACCAGTGTGAACTTTCTCTTAGATAATAATGTTCTTGAAAACGTCAAATTAGGTTACCTTCTGTCCATCAAATACTGAAGTATGAATTTCCATGCAGTTTTCTACTCTTAATTTATTGAAAAAATAATTAATTTATATTTTAATAAGTTTATTAAATAATTAATTTATAATAAATAACTATAGCAATTTGTTTATTTATAAAATAAATAATTTAAAAGTATATATATATATATCGAACGTCGTTCAAAATTTCAAGACATTTATTTTCAAAAAGACGAAAAAATATGTAAAAGGGAGCTGTCAGAACATCAACTGATGTCACAGCAGTGACTGTGACCAGAATGTCGTAGGTGCGTGTCCCGATTGTGACCGGATTTTCGTTACTAGCTTGGCAACTGTCAATTCAGTCGCTGTCTGGATGAGAATTCTAGCAGTCGATTGCTCTAACCGGTAGTTTTCCTTGTTTTCGCCTATGAGCCACAGGCAAGTCGGGGGGGGGGGGAGGACCCTACCAAACGGGCCATGGACCGCGGGCGATCTTTCCTTCTCATTCCTTGTCTTATCCTCACCCCTTACATACACTCTTCCATGCACCACACTACCACACATGCCGGGAGACCGGTCGAGAGTTTGGAAATTATTCCGGAAGGGTGGTACTCAGTTGGTGGAAGATACCTGGTTCGGGAAACCCCCGTTAGCCGTCCGTAGATCGGTGTGGTCTCACCATCTAGCAGGGGAAGATCACCACCACCTACCGTGAAAAACATGCAGTACACTTACGGGACTAATGACCGTAACAGTATTACTTATCACTAGTCAATCTATCAATAAAAATAATTACTCTCTAGTTTATTATCCACAACCTACTGCTTGCTATATGAGCATCACGCAATAGCACACAAAGACACCACACCACATTCTCCATTGTCCATTTACAGTCTGCATCGATAACACAAGCGCGGCTACGAGCAGCATTCCGCACGGTGACTGAAGGCAAAGCCGATCACTTGGCAAGAGGCCAGGCAGCTATGCAAAGTCGCAAAGCATGCAATTGTGGATTAGCATATGATAGCCTTCATGTGTACGCAAGAGCCAAAATCGCATTCCCTGGCTCTTTGGCACTCTAATGTCACGTGATGCTTTACGATGATGAGTGAATATCAATTCAAAATTCTCTTAGTCCTTGTGATCGAGGTCACGAAATACGACTGTCACTCCCAACCAGTGGTGAATGTAGACATTTTGTAACACGATCTCCTTATGCGGCTGGAGCTTCTGGGGGTAATCGTGAAGATTTCGGTTTTGAAACCTTATTTCATTTTTTATTCATTTAATATTACCTCAATAACTACGTTGCACCGTTAGACTGCTAGAATTATTGCAATTAAAGTTTAAATGACAGGTTTCCAAACCATTGCTGCTGAATCCCTAAACATGTAAATAACAGCTAAGCCTACATTCCTACATTAGTTTTTACTTCTTTGCTTTTTGCTTACGTTTCAAAGATGGATAAATTATTATTATTATTTATTATTATTATTATTATTATTATTGTTATTTTTATTAATTGTATATTTATCATCATAAGTTAAAAATATTTTTTCTCAGACAGATATACGATTACCGAGAGTTACCCTGTCACCCTCCTCTACAATGAAGAGTTAATATCATCCTAAAGACAGAAGTGAATTGGAAACTCGCGGTTTTTGCTGTATGAAGTAGAACACAGGCGTCATCAGGATGTGAGAGTGGAAGATCAACTAGATCTTCACGTAGTAGTTCTCGAACACCAAAGGTCATCGCAGAGATTTTGTATCTCACCATCTAAAATCACGCGTCTTATCCAAAAGAGTGCAATTTATTCCCGCATCTCATCACACCTTACACACACAAACACATAGAGGGCATGCCTATAAAAATCCCCTACCGGCTTCCATCACGGGCAGTGTCGTCACGTCATTTCTCTCATCTCCTTCCCTCTCCGTCCCTCATCCATCCCGCTTGTACTCTTGCTTTTCAACGTTACTGAGGCACAAGCACTCCTCCTTCCTTTCTTCCTTTTCTTTCCTTTTTTTTTCTTCTTCTTTCTTCTTCCAACCCCGGGACGTGCTCGGGCGAGATACGATCTCCGGGCCGCAAGGGCCGGGAAGGTGGAGAACAACCGGGGGGTGGGGAGAGGGGGGAGGCGTCAGTCGCCTGTTCGCCCGCCCGCGGCGTTCACAAAGGCGTCGCGCTTATCTACTCGCGCGCGCGAAGCGCCGCGTAATTTCCGCCGCCGCCGCGCCGCCGCGCCACCCTCGCGCCCGCGAGAGCACCTGCGGGGAACAAAAGAAGGCGGGCGGGCGGGCGGGCGGGCGGGCGGGCGGGCGGGCGGGCGGGCGGGCGGGCGGGCGGGCGGGCGTACGCCCGGATCGTCGAGTGCGCGCTCGCGACGCGACGCTGCATTTCCGCGGCGATTCGCCGCCCTGATACGCGCGGAGGCCGGTGATAATGGCTGCAAATAGACGCGTCGAGGAAAGATTTTTTTTCGGGGGAAGAAAGTTCGCCCTAGTGGCAGGGAGGGGAGTGGTCGACAGCGGGAGAATCGAGATAGCGCTCTCATTGACTGCGTATTCCGAAAATTCTTGTCTTGAATGGTCCTGGTTAGAGAGCACTATTCTGAACTAGGCTAATGTCCTTATTGCCTTATAATACTTGATATGCTGTATCGTTAATGTTGTTATGACATGTGGTTCATTAAAATAGCCTCAAATAAAGTTTGTAGGAGAGATTTTCTGCACAAATAATTTTTGCAGATTCTACGTAAGAATAATAGATGAAGATATTAAAAAATAATTATATTTTTAAGTTTAAATTTTCAAAACAATATATGAAAAATCTTTCCAAAATACATGAAAAACCTTTTCCAATCTTTCTAAAAACAACGCTTGTATTTTTCAGTATCTTTCGTTATCATAGTTGGTCGTTTCATGATTGATGATATGTTACAAAATTGCAAGGAGGTGTAATGTTTGTTAATAGTTGAAGGTCCCTGAAATAATTTAGAGATGTTTTGTGCAAACGATTTGCTGCTTTTATGTTGCAGAGGATATTTCAAATCTGTTTTGACGTGAAAAGGGTACACAAAATACTTACTAGAAAAATCGTGACACTTTCAAGGTGAAATGACGAGGCCTATGTCACATTCTACAATTCTCAAGTCACTCGCGTACGACGGATTGTCTAAACCGAGGAGGAGACAGGCGGCAACAGAACAAAACACACCAAAAGCCAGACAAACGAGCTAGAATACACTACACAGAGTGGTGCTAGCGCTTCCATCTCTGAAGCCAATTAAACTCATGTTTTATGCAGTCAAAGCGGCGCCCTCTGAGAAACAAAGTATTATATGCTGTGATTTATGCAACTCTGCCCCTTCCATGTCTCATTTGTTCGCGGTTTCATCCAATGGAGAGCTTGAACGCCACAATAGTGACGTCACTTTGCTCAACTTTAAGCTTCCGATTGGATGAAATTGTCAACAGCTGATAACTACCAGGGGCATAATCGCAAAAATCGCAGTATAACAATACGTTTGGCGCTAGTTACAGACGGTTATATCGCCACTCATATGTTTTGACTTCAAAAAACATGGCGGCCAGTAGTTCGGCGAGCCTCCACCAAAAGCGCTGAAACTATAGGAACAGCCAATCTACGTAGCATATTCTATGTCGTTGAGCCCGACGCCGCCTGTGCCGTTCCAAAAGCGTTTCGTGTAAACGGATAACTGAAACGAGTTCGCTCGCTGGGATGAACATCGTTTGGAGACGGTTGGTGTCAAAATGTGCACGGTTGTACACTTGAGCCCCAACTCTGTCGCGTTTGGTGCAGGAAAATGGAGCACATAGAGCTGTCATAATTTCAAATTTTACCTTCCACGTACGTCTTTGGTTCAGTGTTTTTTAAATGATTTAAAAGAAATTTTAAAAATATTTTCCATGATTTAAACTTCAGGTATTATGTTCTTATAAATGCTTACTTTTAAATACTGTTTGCTTCATTAACTACTTAATTGTACACTATATTACTTTTTGTACTAAAAATGTATCATTGGGCTTCATATTTGTTAAAGAAAAATTACATATTAAAGTGTGTACGGAAAACAAATTTGCCTTCCATTTAACAAAAGACATTTCATAGAAAAATTTAACAAAGTCAAATGCAATTTTATTTATCTCTACACACGGGTTTTCGATTCCGTGAGTTTCACTTGTAGACTGACGAGAAGAAAAAAAATAAACCGATACGGCAGAAAGTACCGTCACGATATTTGAAGTAGAATTGTGCTTAATTATTCTTACCTGGAGTGTTTGTCAACACGAGAAGCAAATATCTCTTCTCGATAAATCGCAAGAAAGCAATCGCTTGTCAGCGCACGAGCGCGTGTGAGTCAACAGGCGCTACCGGAGGGCAAACACAACGGCCGGCAGCGGACAGCACTCGAGGCCTGGGGGGATGAACACGTCAAACTTCACCCGAAGACCCTCGCGCTCATCGAGAGCGGAAGTAGAGGTCGCGGCGCGTGGAGATGGGTAGGGAGGGAGGATGTGGAGAAGTAGATGAGGTGGGGGCGACAAGAAGAGGGTTGGGGGGAAGTAGATGAGGTGAGGGGGTGAGGAGGAAGTTGTGGAGAAGTAGAGAAGGTGGGGGTGACGAAAACAAGGTTGAGGAGCAGTAAAGGAGGTAGGGACGACGATATAGGTTGTGGACAAGATGTCGAGAAGAATGAGAAGTAGAAGAAGGAGGTTCTGAGGATGAAGAACAGAACGGGTAATGTAGGGGGAGGAGGAAACCGGGCGTCAGTTATGAGGGAGGACAAGAAGCAAATGGAGAGAGCGGATGTGGAAAGGTCTAGGAGAAAAGGACATAGAAGAAAGAGAGCCATATGCGCTATGACTCTGTACAATGTACAGAGCGTATGCCGGTTATCCAGCTTGGAAAGGTATTTTCATTCGACTCGATAAACCCACTTACTTTAGTGGAGCGGATCACAAGCACAAAATTCAGTTCAGGACACAGAGAACAGATGTTGGAAAATTTTCATTCACAAATAGAACAATAACGGACTGGAATAAGTTACCTGCGACAGCCATGGAACCATTTCCTCTAGGTGTGCAAAGTTTTAAAAGTAGATTAACTAAGGACATTTGTATAAGTTAGGCTTATTAAAATAGTTATTATTTTAGTTATAATTTTATTGTAATTGTTATTGTTTATTATTAATAGTAGTAGTATTGTGATAATTACTATTAAATGCATTGGTTTAATAAATGTACAATTATATTTAAAGTAGTAGTTGAATTGGAGTGTCGTGACGTGTTGTGAGGTGTAGTGCAATAGAGAGGTAGAGAGGGAAGTGAAGTGCAAGTGTACTGAAGTGTAGTGAAGTGAAGTGAAGTGCAGTGTATTTATTAATTAAAAATTCCGTGCAGGACAATCATAAAGTGTATAGGTAATGATGTTATTGTTATTATTGTTATATTATTCTTATTATTGCCTTAAAATGCTTTAAAATTACAGTCTATTACTATTCTTAGTGGCAATACGTTAATTGTAGTGTTCTGCTACCAGGTTGTAAACCTACCTGCAGAAATAATATATCTGTCTATCTATATAAGGCATGGAGTACGCTTCCGCCGCTCCGGAAGCGCGCGTCGCAGCGGAAGAGGCGAAAGGGGAGGCAACCTGGCAGAAACACGATGAATTGAATTGAATTGAATTGAATTTGCCTTATTTTACGCGGCGAGACTCGGGCCATCAAGCCCGCTCTTCCGTCTGACCACGCAAATTTCGTTACGTTCCTTTCACCAACTAGCAGAGAAAGGAGGTATTTCTTGGGCGAGAAACAGGCGATTTTGAATTTAGCTCAGAGGTGTCATTTAGGCTTGAGGATCTTTTACATGCAAGTAAATCTACTAACATGGGACAGCCGGCTTTACTTCCCCTCCGAAGGAAGGCGTACGAAGGATTTTTTCGCCCTTAAAAATCGATGCGCGCGCAGAGGGGGCGTGGTGACAGACGTCAAATCCGCGACGCGCCATGGTCGCGTTGCCACGACGTGATGGTGGAAGAACTGACAGCGTATGTAATACCGCAGCTCAATCTCGAGGAAAAAACCTTCCACTTGGCAGGCGGTAAAAATCGAATGGACATCTGTGACCTCATTGCCATTGGCTACTGCCACTAGAGCATCTGGCTAAATTCCCTTCACATGACGTCATTTTGGAGACACTCGATTGCCTTCGAGCACGAAAGAGTCATAGGCACTGGGCGTCAACCGCTGACCGAGCACTATCAGTACACCGTGGTAAGCACTTAGAAGTCGCATCTAGATAGGACTCTTTTATTTCCTTGAAAAGACCTGTCCCGCCCCTAATGCCGTTTTTCCTCGTATGTCTACTACAGTAAAGCTGAAACGCGTGGAGAAAGAAACTTTCAATGGGCATGCAGAAAAAATTTCACGGGCAGCTGTATCCTGTGCTCAATCATCAGCGCAGCAGGAAAACTCTTCTGTCTTTCAACATGGTGTAAAGGCATGTATGGAATTGGCGACACTTTACGGTCTTTGAGAAAATTTTGGAGAAATTTCTTAGTATTGTACGGATAAGTACGCAAACAATAATTAGTTACCCGGCAGTAGCACGCGACGGAGCGTCGAATGGTTCTTCCTTTGTCTCAATTGGTGAACAAAATGTTATCTAACTCCAAGTGACGGGCAGGCGGAAAGAGGTTACGCGATTACGATGTATCTGATCAGAGAAGCGATATCGTTGATTATGCGTGTACGGAACTTGAATTTGCACTATGCCAAATATTCAAATCAAACATACGTTATTGCATATTTGTAAAATAAATGAAACTATTCCGTCCGTATTACATATTAGCTCCATGTCCTACTCTGGTCACAGACGAGTAGAACTCCATTACAGAACCATTAAGCTTATCAAATCGTAAAATGCAAAGTCCATTTGCAGGAACTGTTTAAGTGTTCTATTTAATCAGCAGAAACTAATAACAGTGGAAAAGTTCAAGCTGTGAAGAAATGTGGAAAACTTCAAGTATGATGAACTTAACCCACCAATACAAGATGTAGAGACGTATAAGCTGAAGATGAAGTATATAACTCGAAAAGGAGCCTTTTGAGAAGATGGCAAACGTTTATTCAGGGATGTGAAGATGACAGGCGAGGTCTATAGTGACAGTCAAGGGTGTCTTAGGAACACTTGGATTGACAGGTTTTGGAATTATGTTTGTGGAATATCCCATGTTTTCAAGGAGAAACACTGTTGTAAGTTGTGTGGACAACGCCTCTCATATTGAGAGTGAATGACGTGAGTGCAATGAAAACAAAAACATATTGAATATTTTGAGTACCTAGGTTCTTAAACCTAATAAAGTGATAGTTTTCAGATCAATGCAAGGTAAATTTAATGCAAAATAACAAGTTTCTTGTCACTGTAATAAGTTGATCGAAGTCGTCCAATACGAAAAAGAAAATTCTAAAGGAAAATTCATAAGTACGCATTGCCGACATCTTCGACGTGAACGATCGATAGCGAATATTAGTAAACGTAACTATATAAAATGTATATCATTAACTAACACACTACAATATGTTCAATTACGAAACACTCGTAACAAATAACCAATTCCAGAATAAATTTTAATTTAACAAACCCTTGTAGCAGGATTCCCAAACTATGGAATATACGGTATGGAAACGTACATCGACATGTCAATGATCTCAATAACTACAAGAGAGAGTACAGTTAAGTTGGTTAATCATTATACACCAATCATTAATCGTTTGTCAGGCACAAAGAGTAAACGACAATCACACGTTCCACATAACAGAATTTGAACCCACGACCATTCCGACAGAGATGCAGATTCGCAACGCACTCTTGTCATCTTGACCGTCAGAGTTAGCACAATTACATGTAACAGGAAAATAACGTACTTTCAGCACAAATAACAACGACAATAATAATAATACTAATAATAATAATAATAATAATAATAATAATAATAATAATAATAATAATGCCATGAGCATTGTGGTTGAAGTGGAAGGAAAAAGTGGTTGAAAACTCTCGAGAGGGCAAAACCCCATCCAACTAATTGACACAAACCTAGCAGCTGACGTCTCGCAGCGGTAGCCTGGCGAAGGGAGACGTGTAGAAAGGAGGAGATGATAGTCATGACGAAGGAGATGTCGTTTGAGTGAAGGGTGACGTCGGAGTCGGTTTTGAAGGAAGATGTAGGGTCGAAGGGAGAGGTTGTGGTGGGGTTGGATGTGACGGTGTAGGAACTAGTAATAACTGTGACAGTAGAAGATGAAGAAGGAGATGGAGATAGAGTGGGAGATGACGTTGGATGTGAAGGTAGAAGTGGTGGTTGTGAGGGCGATAGCGATGGCGGAGGCGGTGGTGGTGGTGGTGGTGGTGGTGGTGGTGATGACAGTGACAACGACAATGACGGTGGCGGTGGCAAGAACGGTGGCAATGATGGCGATGGTGGCAATGACGGTGCCTGAGGCAATGACGATGGCGGTGGCAATGATGGCGGTGGTGGCAATGACGGTGCCTGAGTCAATGACGATGGAGGTGACAATGACGGTGGCGGTGGCAATGATGGCGGTGGCAATGATGGCGGTGGCAATGATGGCGGTGACGATGATGGCGGTGACGATGGCAATGATGGCGGTGGTGGCAATGACGGTGCCTCCGGCAATGATGGTGGCGGTAGCAATGATGGCAGTGGTGGCAATGACGGAGCCTGAGGCAATGACGATGGCGGAGGCAACGACAAAAGGAGCGGCATCGGTGGCGGCCGTAGAAACAGCAATACCCGGCAACAGCAGCAACGCCCGACAGCGATGGTGAAGGCAGGACGACGGCGTCGCGGACGGCGGAAGGGGGCGTGGGCGCGGGCGGAGGCGGTTCGCGCGTGCAGTATTGACGCGGCCGCCGTCGCGTCGCGGCGAGAGCAAATTCAAATATTTGCGCGCGCGTCGCGCTGGACAGCGGTACAGCGAGTGCAATGTGCGGCCCGGCCGCGCCCCACCCACCACCCGCGCACCAACCCACCACCCGCGCGCCGAACATCCGGCTTCGGCACACGCTGCCCCGCACGCCCCACAACGCCCTTCAACGCGCCGCCGCTCCCCGACGAACACCTGGCGCCGCGAGTTGTTTCCAGAGATGGTGTAAGACGTCGAGCAAACATCGCACCCACCTTCATTCTGCCTTCCAGATGGAGGACTTTCAAGGGGATGTGAAGTGTTAGAATGTATTGAACGTGCTTGTTTTACAAGTCGTAACATCGTTGTCATGGTTGTATTACTTATACTAGACACATATTTTACACAGTCTTCGGACTGGAAAGAAGGACTGAAATGATGAACAGGATAAATATGTTAAACTGAAATATTTAAACTGTTCTTCATAAACAAAAACAGTTTATGGCGCGGGCAAGTTGTTATTAAAGCACATTATTTCGATTTTCGTATGTATGCCCAGCATACGAAACTGTTAATAACAAAAAAAATTCATTGTCTTTAAAAACATTAACATCCATTTGCCGGTCCGGATACCCGGAAGGCAGTAGTGCCGCAGTGATCTGGGACCGAAGGATTGCAGGGTCGAGTCCCGCCTCGGACACGGTTGTATTGTATTCTTCCCTATATAATATCGTGTCATCCTCCCAGTTACCATACCATTACACGCAATAGTGGTCGCAAATGACCTAAAAGTTGATGCGACCTTAATAACAAATAAAACAACATCTATTTGTTAACCTCTTATTAGCCAGAATTCCATTAATTGTAATATTTATCAGTCATGGTTCTGACACTAAAATTTTAAGAAATTTACATTTCGATTATTTAGATTCAAGTAGTCTTGTAGTATTTTGGTTCCAAAAATTCAAAAGAGGAAGTTCGAAAATTAATTTTGGGATTTGCCGATGGATGCGAAATAGAAAGCACAGTGAACGACTACGTTGCGTTAAATTTCACCACCCCTGTTTTTTACTGGAATACCATCACGCATATTCCCAGTAATACTCAGTTTTTTCCTACACCGTAGCGCATTAGCCGAAGTAACTTTGACGGCACTTAACAGTAAATATCGCAAAAATATTTACCTATATCATTGAATAACACTTATTAATAATACTTTCTAGTTGAATATGTTTAGTATTTCCGTCTAAGATATTTATTGAAGAGTCAGTAAGCGAAAAAGGTAAATGGTAAAATGAAAACGTTTGTATAAAATTATTATAATTGCCTTTTAATTCAGAACAAATGCCCTTTTACACAACATCCTTTGCACTGAATACTCGATATAGAAATGGTTTGCAATTGTTCCATATTTTATTGACAACTTTAAATATGTATTTATATGTGTTGTTTTGTTTCAACAATTTTATTTGAAACACGCGAAAACGTAAAGAGGGTTACAAGACAACTTTCTAAAATTCAAATAACCCGGTGTTTAAAATACCCATTTATTAGCTCTAGCTATAATTGTTCTTGTATTTTAACATTGACATTGTACTTACTTTGTATTTTACCATACCATAAATTTAATACAAATATGTAAGAGCCATATCCAAATTTGTGATGATTAAATCGTGCCATCTGTGAAAGCTAATTTGAAAGAATGTTGTTTTGAGATTTGAGTCAAAATGTACGCCGCATTTTGTTACGTGATTTTATGTTGATCTTTTCGTCAGGATTCGTCGCACGTTCATCTGAGAGAAACATTACATACCTGTTCACAATCAACACAATGTGCACTTTCAAGCAATATTTATAGCAGTTTTTAATCATTCGTGACGTTCCGTTATATTATTTACTTTAACAATGGAATGCATATAAGACTCCCCATAATATAATTGCAACTCTCTAAACGTCTCGAGTCCTATTGCAATGATTTTTTAAGTTTTCATTCAGTTAGATTTGACATCTGCTGTTCTAACAAATTCTAAGTGACCGAAATATTTAATCAAGTAATATTATATCGTTTTCATCAATTAAGTATAAAATAACAACGGCGATTTAAATTCTGATATAATATTAGTTTCACTTAAGGTATACGATTTCCTCTCCAACAAAATTACTATATAAACTAGCACTCTATTCTCATTTATTAATTTAACTGTAAACAACTTGATGTGCTTAGTAATAACAGAAAAACGCGGTAGGTTATTTACTAGATCTCATTTCGCTTTGTTTGCAGCATTACATGTAATACTGACACTAATATTTATACTCTGTTACCAAAAACTCTAGAAGTTGTGGAAGATTTAATCCTGTTTTGCAGGATGTATTGTTTTTTTTTTTTCAAATAGCTACACTTCTGAAATCATTATGAGACAAACAGTGATGTAGTACAGCATTTTCCTTAGTGGAAACAATCTTAATAATTTATTGAAAATATATTAATACAATAAAATAGATGTTGTTATGTGGAAAATTGGAATGAACTAAATTGTATTGGATGTTTAATGTTGTTCTCCATGGTAGCAGGTTCCAATGAACGTGATGTGAATTGTATTCTGGTACTAACAGTTAATACCTGCGTTATTCAAAAAATTCACAATTCATTTGTGGAAGGGCTATTCAAATATTTCTACCTCTCTCCGTATCATTCTTGGAAAGAAACGAGAATAGAGGTCAACGTGTATACCCCTTCGTTTAAAATTACACTTTCTACCGGTGAAAAATGTTTGTAAAACGTGAGTTTATAATAGTGAGTTTAGATACTGTGTGTATAGAGAGAGATAGTGAGTTTAAAATACTGTGAGGTGTAATTAAAACACGGAATGTATTGGGTTGCCAACTGACAGAGAAAAACCATTTGGCAACTATTAAACCCATTATTTATTGATTTAATTTAGGATTGTCTTGCTTTGTTTGCAACATTTTCAAACGCACTATACCAGTTCGACCTGGGAATGCGCGAAAATAGATCCGCACTACCCAGGAGAAGCTTTTTCTTTTTTTTAATTTATTATAGTCGCGTCAACAACAGTGGTCATTCGCGACTACTTTAAATACAACTTAACAATATTAATATGATAACTTTACAACATAGTACTGTACATTACAGTGCAGTACAATATATATATATATATATATATATATATATATATATATATATATATAGAGAGAGAGAGAGAGAGAGAGAGAGAGAGAGAGAGAAAGGAGAAGCTTCTCACCGCTTCCGACATTCAAACTTCACAAAGCGAGGCCGTGAATTCAATACGAGACTTACGTCACTAACCGCAGCACGCGACCCGAGCCGACTGCATTATCGTGTTTTGTGGGATAATAATGTTGCCCCGCGCCGCAGGTACGGTTTGATTTGCGGTCGAACACTGTGACTTGATTGCAGCTAACGAGCGGCGCGGCAAGACTGAAGTGGGCGGCGGAAAGCAAAGGCTCTTGTAGCGACAGGCGCCGCACTGCCCCGACGTCAATCGAGAGGCTAATTTGGCCCGGACAATCGCTTTTGCCTCGCAGCGCTTACCCCGCAATGTACCGAGACGGCGCGGCGTCCGCTCGGCGCGTGGGGTCGGCCGTGGCCCCGCCACCTGCCCGCCGTTGACTCCACACGCGAACGTCCTCGGGCGCGAAATATTTGTTAATTAACCTGCCACTTACCGGTCGAGGTGGCTCAGGGCATCAACTGATGTCACCGCTGTGCCTCCGAGCGGAAGTTCCTAGAATTCGAGGCGCGACGGGGACATGATTTTCGACACTTGTTAGATAAATCGGTCAAGATGATCCGCTATCTGGAGGAGTAATCTAGCGGCCGGCTGCTCTGATCGGTAGTTTTCAGTGGTTTCTCCGATCAATAGCAGGAGAATGCTAGAGCAATATCCTAATAAATGGGCCATGAACCGCGCGTGATCTTTCCTTCCTCTCCCTTATCCTGCTCTCACCCCTTATTTACACACACACACACACACACACACACACACACACACACACTTGCATGCCCTACACATGCCGAGAGACGAGTTGGGTGCTTAGAACCTTGTTTCAGCTTGAGCGGTGGGCCATTCGTGAGAGATACCTGGTCCGGGAAAACCCCGCAATCTGACAGGTAGGTCTGAGCCTTGCAACCCAACGTATTTCCAATAACGAAAGCAACCAATAAAGTAAGCTACTGTGGACTCTTTCTGATAAAAAATTAAGAATAATAATAATAATAATTATTATTATTACAATTATTATTACTACTATTATTATTTATTATTATTATTATTACAATTATTATTATTATTATTATTATTATTATTATTATTATTATTATTATTATTATTATTATTATTATTATTATTATTATACTGAGACGGTGAGTCCTTTGCGCGTTGTGTAACCGCCCCGGCCCGGCACCCGCCCGCTGTCCAGAGCGCCTCGCTCGACTCGCAAACAGCCTCGGGGCGGCGCGCGGAAGTCCGCGACGCGCGAAACATTTGTTGATTAAAAACAAAAACGCGCATCTTTCCGCGCAGCCAGTGGCCAGGTCGTTTCGACGGAAAGCGGCGCAGCGCGACACAAAAGCACGCAACTTCCCAGCAGGCGCCGCGAGAGCGGGAAAGCCTGGCGGAGTGGGCGAGGGACGTTTCGCGCTCGTTCAGGAATGCTACGGAGCGTGGAGGATCGCAAACACCACCAACACGCGATACGCATGTAGAAGTATGCACTTGTCGCACGCGAAAGGAAAAAGTGAGAGGTAAATAGATTAAAATTGGGGTGAGGGAATAAAGGAAGATCATGGCAAGCGGAAAAATGGAATCGGCGTAACCGACGCAAAATCAGAGGTTGTGAAAGAGGTAATTAGCCTACGTAAAGAAAAGGGAAACAAACGAACAAAAAGAAAACGTACAAACCCACAAGAAAACAAAAGAAATGTGTAGACAGAACACGTGGGAAGCGAGAACCGATAAGAAGAACGGGATAAGAGCTGGCAGAGGGCGAGAGATATACGAGTAGCACGTGTCCGAAAACGAAGCAAGCGATAGATAGAGCTGCTATTTGCCACGCCCTCCCCCCTCGCGTTTCCCTTCGTCGCCCCCCTCTCCGCTCTTCCCGCTCTCCGAACGTCCCCTCTAGCGAGGGGCGGCGGAAATAAAAGCGACGGGAACAACTGCTGGCAGCCGAACACAAAGCACGCGCCGGTTAGTTGTATCGCTAAATCAAAGGTAAATATTTACGGGTGATTAATTTGTGATGTAGAGTAAATTTGGTCGCAGCGCGGTGCGCCACCGCGCACACCTGCAACGCGTGGGGGGGAGGGGAGGGGAGAGGGGAGGGGGTAGCCGCCACGAACCGACGGCGATGCTAGGAATGCCTCTTCATAAAAGAATACTCGTTGGTTAGGCCTGTTTGGTCAGGTAGCGGTTGGAATGTCGACGCATTAAAGTGATTAAAGGCAACTGAATGATTCAAATTTTTCCAGGATTCATTGCGTTTTGTAGAAGCCCGGGCTATAATTGACGTATTCCCATTACCCATCTAATTGTACCACATGAATTTGGTTTCGTACGTAATATGAAATTTATAACTATTGAAAACTATTCTTGAGCAATGTTTTCTCTTCAAAAAATCTACATTTTGAAACACGTGAAACTTGGCATCAAAATAAAATATCCGTGATATATAAAATACTTAGCATTGGATGACAAAAAAAATGATTAAAAAAATTATGTTCATGCAGGTAAAAATACAAAATATAATACGTATAACGACATAATTAAACAAAAAAAACACACACACAATGTGTTATTCAAGCGTTTCTGTAACGTGTTATGATGTGGTTTCTATCAATGAGTGCTACGTTGATAAACCAATTCTTGTTTTTCTATTGTACGAAGACACAGAATCGCAGGAAGTTTTCCTACTTCCTGCAACTAAGAATCCCGCAACGCGAAAACGTCCCGGCTGGACGACACGCGTCACGCAGCCGCAGAAACGGGGATTCTACTCCAAAAGCCTATAAACGCCCGCAAGAGAAGCGGCCGCGACTTTCCTTTCCGAAGCTCGCGAGTGCAGAGGGGCCGTAAGCCGGACTCGGACGCCGCGCGGTGCGGCGCGGCGCAAATATTCCGCGCGGGATTAAAACCAGAGCACGCTGCGGGCGCGAATAAGAACAGCCGTCCACGCACGCACTCACGCACGCACGCGCGGAGGCAAATCCCGTTCACGCCGTCCGACGTTCCACTTGCGAGTGAATCATTAGCATGCAAAACTCCCGCGAGAAGCCACTGTCTGGCTGGTCTGGTCGTGGCGCGGCAACGAAATCGCGTAATGGACCTCCGCCATTTTATTTCTGCGCCCGCCAGTTGGCCCGCTCGCGAGGGATTCGGTCAAGAGAACGGACCTTGCGTTACTGGTTTGGGCAAGACATGGTTTATTATTGGTGGGAAGATGAAAGACTGAAGGAAATTAGGTCTGGCGAGAAAGAATATATACAAACGAGGTCTGGCGAGGATAAATTAATTTATTCTTGTAACGAATCATCCAGGATGGGTGTGGTATTAAACGCGCAACCTTTCTTGAACGATAACCTTGCTTCCCCCTTTCTGGCACAATAAACAGTTGAAGGCAAAAGCTCGCAGCGAACACTCATGTAAACGTTCCAAGCACATCCTTACTGGTGCGAAATAGAAAATATGTTATGTTGAAGACGAAAAATCCGTCCGTGATTTTCTTCACAAAATCTAAAGAAACGACCGAAGCAAGTGAAAATCCATCATATGAGATACCTCGAACTCCTGAGAAAGTTAGATCGCAAATTATTGAGAACGTTACGAAGTCATGACTGATTCTTTAGAGATTGGTATTACTTCATAAAATCTAGTGTCCAATTTCGTAACTAATACCCCCACTCTACACGCGTTCAAGAAAAGTTGCGCGAGTAATAGCATTCCTTATTTACTAGGCTGTCCGGGTGACGCCGCGTCCATGGCGAAGGTGCCGACGTTTCGGTCGCCATTCTGCGACCTTCCTCAGGGCATTGGCAGTACGCCCTGAGGAAGGTCGGAGAATGCCGACCGAAACGTCGGCACCTTCGCCATGGACGCGGCGTCACCCGGACAGCCTAGTAAATACTGACTCCGGCCGCGGGAGCCTACGCTCTCAATAGCATTCCTATCCTGCTTAATGAAATGCGATTGTGTGACGCAGCGAAAAAAGGTCAGTTCGGTGTGATGTTTCGGCGGTTCCCCGTCACCACACTCCATTCCGCCGCAGAAGAGAAAATTCCATGACGTCTATGTAAGGAGTTCCGCAATTTGAGGCGATAGCAACATATTTCACCACCTCCACATCATAGGCATATAGCGAAAACAAAAGACATTAAACAAATACATTGGGTGGATCAATCAATCAATCAATCAATCAATCAATGTTTCCTTATTTTGTAAATCGAGGCTCAGGATGTCGGGAGTGCTCTTTCGACTGACCATGCAAATGTCGGTAAGCTTCTTTCGCCATCTAGCAGAGAACGGAGGTACGAGTATCACTCGGGCGACAAAACAGGTGATTTGAATTTAGGTAAGAAGCTTCTTTTAATTTTGAAAATCTTTTACAGGCAATCAGTATACAATATGGGATAGACAGATTTACTTTCTCTTTGAAGGAAGGTGTTCGAAGGATTTTTCGCCTTTAAAATCTCACGGCATTGATCGGGTTTGAACCCGTAAACCTTGGGTTCAACAGCTCGATACGCTACATGTTTCACAAATACAGAGAAGTGTGGAAGAAAAATAGTAATGTTTGATCTTTTAGAGCAGTAAAATGTTTAATTACATTTATATGTGCATGAATTAATAAGATTTATGACTGTCTTTTCATCAAATCGTGAGATACATTTTTTTACTAACGCATGATTGTGTAGGAATAGTCACCAAAATTTTCTGTCTTGACTATTATATTTTTTGAGAAGCAGACGATAAGAACGATGTGAAGCTGTCAATCATCGTGTTTCTAATTTTTCAGTATCGTATTTACTAGAACAAGAGTTTTCAAGTAGAGAGCTTTATTGCGCTTACAACTCTGCATTACCTCCCGTAGATCGTCAAAAAATGCTTTATTATTCGAAACCTATTCAGACATATATTTCCGAGTTATTTGCAATAAAATTAAAAATAAAATAACCACGTGTAAACAACACATTTCATCATTCCGAGCAGAATATGACGAACCAGTAGTATTAACCAATGCAAGCTAAAGTTTTAATATTTCATAGCGTTGTATCATCCTTCAAAAATACTACAAAATAGTTCACAAATATTAGGGGAAAGGCCATGAAGTCTGGGTGTTTTTAATTCAACTGCAAAATTACCCAGAAAAAACGCACCCTAAAATCCTAATCCATTCCACTCACAAAGGTTCATATTCATCAATGGTTTTCATCTAAAAGCTTAGATGAAAGCGTGCGAAAGTAAAGCTCTACTAGCTTTTAGCTTTACATTCACCTCTTCCTATATAATGCAGTAGTTCCATGTACTGCAGTTCAATAAACTCCCTACTGCGTGCAGAATATGAGATTTTATGTTATTCTCCCGAGAAACATCCGTATGCGTATCAGGTGTTCTGGAAATTGGGTGTAATCATGTGTCAATCATGACATCACTTGCTTCATAAAAGAATTCATATTTAGAGGCCACTTAAAGGACACAGTTTGTTTACGTTTTGGTAGTACATTAATCTGCAATAATTTAATTATTGACGAAAAATGTTGGTTGCTTTGTTCTATTTTCTATAAATCCTTTTAATCCTCTGTATTCTGCGTAACTAGTCAAGTCGTAGTTTCCTAACGTTTTTGAAGAGGAATAATTAATTATTTAATTAATTTAGATTTTTAAACTACGCAGTGATAACAAACATTGATCAAACAAATTATTACACTATAATACTACAAAATTTCTTGATATCGCTTAATTATTCGAGTAGTTTAATGTTTTCAATTCGCATTTCACGTTTAATAAAAAGTTTTAAAACATATAACATTGAAAAAAATTGTATTTACAGTTGTATCTACAGTTTTCTTCTTACTTCCTGATTATGTAACAATGAAAATCGCTATCGTAATTTAAAATGTGCATGAAATCACGACGCAGACGCTAAATAATTATCATAGGACTTGACATGACTACATATTTTTCCAATAAAAATAGTTCAAGTTTTTCGTACATGGCTTGCATTTAATTGAAAGGTACATACAACATAATGATGACCAATTACGCACATTGAAAATAATCTTATGGTTTCTCCCGACAAACACTGTTGTCCAGTTGCTCTACAATCGCATTCATCAGACTACAACGTGTGTAGTGAATGCCGCAAAAAGATTAATCCCCAAACTGTGAAATGTCTAGATTTGCAGAAACATTTTTTTTCCTTCTCCTCAACAAAAATCACCCAAAATGAGGGTTGTCACAGTGTTGCACCGACGCTTTCACCATCGCCACTGCCTTTGTCGAATGGCGTCCTGCCCAACCCGCAGCTGGGCGCCGGCGAGAGGGCAATAACCTCTCCCGAGCGGTCAGGTCGCGGGTGGCGGAAAGCGATATGGCCGGCGGAGGTTGGCCACCCTTGCGCCGCGCGGTCACGCCCCTCGCGCACGCACGCAATTAATATTCATGGATTTGGTTACATTTCAATTTTCGTTCTTTTTAACTCAATTTCGGCGTCGGTTGCGATACTCTTCCTCTTTCTGAATGCGCGATGAGTGGGCGGGGGCAAAGGGGACTTCCGAATTAGCCCCCCCCCCTCTGCCCTCCTGGCGAAAATCCGGGCGAGCGCCCGTGCGCGGCGCGGGGCGGGGCGGCGGGCAGCGAGGGGCTAGCACTGGGGCGGGAGCGCGAAGCGGGCGAGGTGCTGGAGAGACTGCCAACGCTGAGGAGATCTGTGTCGGCAGTAGGTCCAAACGAGGGAGTTACGGGAGGTGTTGAGAAGGGGGTGTTGGAAGGCAGCGCGAAGAGGGCTAGGTGCTGGAGGAACTGCCAAGCGTTGAGGAGATCTGGGCCGGCAGTAGGTCCAAATGAGGGAGTTACGGGAGGTGTTGAGAAGGGGGTGTTGGAAGGCAGCGCGAAGAGGGCTAGGTGCTGGAGGAACTGCCAAGCGTTGAGGAGATCTGGGCCGGCAGTAGGTGCAAATGAGGGAGTTACGGGAGGCGTTGAGAAGGGGGTGTTGGAAGTGAGGTACGGTGAGAGAGTGGAGACAACAGCGTCGAGAAAGGTGGCAGAAGGTGGGTGGGGGAAGTAGGGTGGTGGAGAGGAGTGAAGAGAAGGATCGAGGGGTCAGGGGGGGCGAAGAGAAGAGCTAGCTAGAAATGGTAGGGAGGCAGTGGAGATAGTCAAAAAGAAAGGTGGAAATGGAGTGAGGTTTTGGGAGAAGAGGTGGAATACGGAGTTAGAATTAAGGGTGAGGAGAGGGAGCGGAAAAAAGATCACAGACAACGTGGGAGATGACGAGGCGAAAAGTTAAGGCAGAGATATGTAGTGGATGTTGAGGGAGGGGAAAGGGCTAGGACAGAATACCAGAGATGGTAACGACACCGTAATTCAAAACGAGAAGCGGAGAGAAATAACGGATTAGCGCAGAATACACGAAAGGATAGGACCGGATTCAAGAGAAACGGGCAGTAGGTCAGTCGGGCACATGAAAAGGGATTGGGAGAGCGCCGGTTAAAAGGAAAAACAGGGAAAAGAGGCGAGGTACGGAATAGCCAACAATAAAATTATGTGAAGGTTTTGTACAGCATGAATGAAATGGAACTGGAAGTGGACTTCGAACATCATATTTTGAAGAAATAATCATTAATAGAGAGATGAATGTCAGTGGAAGAAATGAAAAAATAGAGAAATTGACATAGGTTCTATTGGTTACGGATCGTGAAGAAAGAAAATGTCTCTGACAGTTACGGGATTAGGAAGACAAAAGTGAGAACTTATGGTGAGTGACAGACACGTGAAGAAACATTGTTGAGAGGAAATGGTGGTGAGAAATGAGAGGGTAAAGAGCGAAGAGACAAAGTGAAAGAAAGAGCGATATAAAAGTATAGCAAGAAAGGGACCAGAGCGACGAGTCAACATAGGCGCGAACCCGAGTGAAGGGTAGCGAGAGCGGCGAAGAGAGTGAGGGGCGCGTTTAGAAAGTTCTGGAAGAAAAGCGCGGGGACGTGTGAGGGGTGGATGAAGCAGGAAGTTCCCTGCGGCAGAGGGGGCGTGGCCAGCGGGGTCGGAAGAAGGCGCGACCAGAGAGGGAATTCATTAAAGTCCAAGTCACCGTCGTCGTCGTCGGCGGCGGCGGCACTTGGCGGCGGAGAGAAGCGGCCTGAGGCGGGCGCGCTACATATTAAAACCTGCCACAGGTACGGGCGGGGGCAGGGGCGGGGGCGGGGCTCTGCAGTCGTGGCACGCGCGCCGAGGCTCTGCCCTACTCCGCCTCGCCCCGCCTCGCCCCGCCTCGCCCCGCCTCGCCCCGCCTCGCCCCGCCTCGCCCCGCCTCGCCCCGCCTCGCCCCGCCTCGCCCCGCCTCGCCCCGCCTCGCCCCGCCTCGCCCCGCCTCGCCCCGCCTCGCCCCGCCTCGCCCCGCCTCGCCCCGCCTCGCCCCGCCTCGCCCCGCCTCGCCCCGCCTCGCCCCGCCTCGCCCCGCCTCGCCCCGCCTCGCCCCGCCCTGCACCGCCCCCAACCCATTGCAATCCGCCAAGTCCCGCCCGTCTCGTCCCGAACCGCCCAACCACTCCCCGTCCCCCTCACTTCTACAAGTCTTTGCCCCATCCCACCCCGTTAGTACCCGCCCAACCCAGCTCCGCGGAGGCCCCCTCCGCCCTTCCCCTTCCCCGCCCGGCCCCCGTGACAGGGCGCCGCTGCCGAGCGCAGGCCTCGGGCGCCACAGGCCGCTGGGGTGGGTGGGGGTGGGGGACTTAGGAGGGAGGGGAGTGGCGCCTGGGGATCGCCTGCACGTGTCGCTACTCGCGTTAGAGTGCGGCGGGGACGTAATCCGTTACAGGCGCACACAAGAAAGGAGCTGGCTCGATGACTTAGACATGACGCGAGAATGGAAGTTTGGGGAAACTTTGCTTGGTTGCGATTTTCTTTTGGTTTGAATTACCTTTCTCTTGTTTTTTTTAAAGGTTGGTTTACCTTTTAAAATATACATGTATTTGTAACAAAAAGAAAAATAATAACATCGACATTTCATTAACCGTTGGTCGCAAAATCTCTGGTGTACTCAAAGATGCTGAAATGATTATATATTAAAAGCATTCTATTAACAAAGTAAATAGAATTAAGTAGTTCAAATTGTGTACACATATTCATTTGATGTGACTCGTTTAAATTTAGAGAATAGCTGCGAAAGAAAACGAACACCGAAACATTTACATGAGAACGAAATATTTTTTGGCTCAATATTATATTTAAGAGAATGCATTTGAGTAAACACTGCTCTTAGAAGGCCGTAAGAAAACATTTCTGTACTTGAAAAACGAATTTCAAAAAATCACAAATTCATGACATAAGATATCAAGTTGCCTTGTTAACAAGGAATTAAACGACACAAAATTCGTATTTTCTGTTTCGTATTTCATGTAGTACAAAAATGTTCACAGATTTCCTTGTCCATATAGATGTTACTAACGACAGTGTGTACTATAGGCTTATAAATGAAATGTGACATATGATGGAAATTGTTCAAATGACAAATAAAAAATGTCCCTTTAAAATGTCCCTAATTTTTTTTAAACATAAAAACATAACTTCATTATTTAAGGTATTTTATACATTGCTGAAAATGATATGATTAAATATTATGCACATAAATAATCAATAGTTTAACAATATGAATTTCCTTGGTGCTTGTTTGTTGGTTTGCTTTAATCAACGTCCGCAATATTGTCTGAATAATTCTGATTATTCTGACTTATTCTGACCCATTCTGACTTAATCATTTACGAAATATAGAGTTCAGAATAAAAATATCATTTTTAAAAGAAATAATAGGAAACGTGTTAAACACACAACAAAATATAAACCCCCAACACTATCTTGAAATGAAAATGAACAATCTCTCTAATTACACGTTAATACTAATTTACATGAAGTATTTAACCCATACGTCATTATACTTAATGAATATCTTGCAATTTAAATATTGTCTTATGTGTTTAGACATGGGAATGTGTAAAATTTTCATTGTTCCCCTCTCCAGTGAACTAATAACCAAATATTACTTTTGATAAAACGCCAATATCGTTTTAATGTAACCACGGCATTAAGTATAATCCACATCAACGCTTTCCACCAATGAGGTTCGTAAGTCATCGTATTACTAGGAACGCGAGAGCTTCCAAAAGAGCTAGTCTATGAGTATTCCACTAAAATTGCTAGCAAATCCCATTTATCCTCCTCGATGACATTACTCAAATAAATATATGATGTAATGGTGGTGTATGATGTTAGCGGTAGCCTTCTGACAGTCGAAAGCATAAAATGATACAGCGAGAAATACAAATTGTATTGAGAAAGGTCTATCTGAAAATATTGTATCAGCTTTCAAGAAAAGGCTGAGTCCTTTATGTCTTCAGTAGAAATAAAAGGAATATTGATATTAATTTAAAAGCTTATAGATAAAGGAGATTTCTCATTACTTGAGAATATTAGTAAATTAATGATCTCTTCAAAATAGGAGGTATAAACCCTAACTGAAAATCCTGTAGATTTCTTCTTCTTTATTTGCGGTTTCAAAATTGAAAAGGATATTAAACTTCAATCATGTATAAAATATTGTAACTGACGTTTTGAATATCACTCATTTAGAATTTTCATTTTCGATTTCTCAATTGATATTCTTCTATGTATTAATTAATATTTGCAAGTTACAAACAAAGAAGTTTAAGAATAACATTATTAACAAAGCAATCTGTAATGAAATTACGCAAATGTACACGTTGTTTCAAAATAACAATTGGAGCAATTTTAAATTCTTTTAAATAATTGCATTAATATTGTCTTATGACTTGTCGATTCAAGGGCATGAATATTTTATTCTTCTGAAAATCAAGAATGTTGAAGCATATTATTCGAATTTCACAGACACTCTGTTAAATAGATATCGAAGTGATCGATTACTTTCTAAGTAAATATTAATATATCGATCATTTGAAGAAAATTATCGACACAAAGTTTCATCTCTAAAAAAATTACAGCCACTAAGCTCCATCGCCATTCGTCTAAGGAACGTATTACCAATTGCTCCGTTTGCTCTTTCTGTACACCACCTCATGGTCAACCGCACACTCGCAAACCACGTCCCTCTCCTTCACATTCCTCTCACTCCAGCCCCACGCCACATACGCACTATCACCCTACTCACCGCGCACCTCACACCGGCCGCCCACTCTGCCCTTGATGCAGCCGCCCCCACCAGAGCTCACAGCGCGTCGAAGTCCGCGGGGGTGGGGAGGGGGCGACCGCCGCCGAACGGCAGGCATGCACACTGCAGCGGCAGCGGCTTACCTGCAACAGCCAACAATGGCGGATGAGCCAAGCTCGATATTTCAGTGGCTACAGATAAACGCGACTCTCCCGTAATTGGCCGTTGTTTGTACAAGAGAATTATAGTGGTCAGCTCATTTATCTGAAATATTTGAAAGCAATTCTTGTTTACACGCGGGGCGGGGGAAGGGGGCGGGGCGGGATGCAAGCGGACCGCCGCTCCCGCCCCACCCACGCCGCCCGCCCCCGCCACCGCCGCCGCACAAAGACAATGAGACGGCGCGCTCGGCTTCCACAATGGCGTCGAAGAATGCGGCCACAGTAACAAAGCGGGGCACACACGCATCAATTCATTTATTCCTCTATTTATTACAGATTAACTCGTAATTGGCGGTAATGAATGGGGCGCGCTACAAAGCGCTGACGGCGGCGCCGGCCGCCATCGAACCGGTGGTGGGCAACCGCCTGAACTGCGGCAGGTTATCGGCGACCCCCCCCCCCCACTCCCGCTGGCCGGGCCAGCGTTTCCCTCGCCCTCGCTGGGGGGACAGGTGGGCAGGTAAGAGGTGCAGCAGGTGAGGGCGAGAGGATAAACGGGGTGGGAGGGCAGGCGATTGGAAAAGCGGGTAAACTTGTTAACGGGCCGGTGAGCGATCGAGTGAGCGGGAGCGGGCGAATGAGCAGTCGGAGGAGGGGGGGCGGGCGAGCGGGCGAGTGAAATGGACCGGTTAATGGGCAGACGAGTGAGTGGGAGAGTGAGCGGACGAGTGAGCGGGTGAGTGAGCGGGTGAGTGAGTGGGAGAGTGAGTGGGAGAGTGAGCGGGCGAGTGAGCGGGCGAAAGGGCGGGCGAATGGGCGGGCGAATGGGCGGGCGAATGGGCGGGCGAATGGGCGGGCGAATGGGCGGGCGAATGGGCGGGCGAATGGGCGGGCGAGTTAGTGCACGAGTGAGCGGACGAGTCAGTGAGAGAGTGAGCGGGCGAGTGCGCCTGGCGGGCGGGTGCTCAAGCAAGCAAGCAAACATGTGAGCTGGCGGGTGAAGGAGCGAATGAGAGGTTGGGTCAGTGGGTGGACGGGCAAGAGAGAGGATTGGAGGGCTAGGAGATAGATGAGCGGGAGAGTGAGCGGGTGAGTGAATGACACTGAACAAGCATGTGAACGGACGAGTGAGCGGGCGGGTGAGCGGGAGGGTGAGTGGGCGGGTGAGCGGGCGGGTGAGCGGGCGGGTGAGCGGGCGGGTGAGCGGGCGGGTGAGCGGGCGGGTGAGCGGGCGGGTGAGCGGGCGGGTGAGCGGGCGGGTGAGCGGGCGGGTGAGCGGGCGGGTGAGCGGGCGGGTGAGCGGGCGGGTGAGCGGGCGGGTGAGCGGGCGGGTGAGCGGGCGGGTGAGCGAGCGGAAGGCTTCAAAACTCTGATGATCATAATAGGAACGGTAAAATAGGCAACTGAGATTTATTCTGTTTAACTTCTTTGAGCTGATGAACAGGTCACGAAAGTAATGTGAAAGAATTGCACTGTGAGGAACGAAAAATTGCAGAAAGATCTAGAGTTAATAAAACACAGAAGTGTGGAAAGTCGAAGGAAGAAAAAATGTGATATCGAATCATTTCGACTAATATGTTACAAATATCAGCGTGCAGATTTTTTTCACTAATTCATTGAGATGCATTGCTCAAAAGTACAGAAATAAAATCATATTGAAAAGTCGGGAATACAGTTCATGTTGAGGAAGTTATCCTATACCGTAAAAATCCTAGAATGAGAGAGTGACTGTGCAATGCCTATTTGACAGCTTTACGTGTTTAAGAGATGAAACGAAATCACCTATTCATAATGGTTGAATGAGAGAATTGTTAACGAATTTCAACTGTGCTGAGTTAACGAGGTGACCGACCGAGAAACGAATAAAAAAATATGATATAAATTATAACTTGAAAGAAATAACAAGTCATGAAGTGCAATGAAACATTTCTTGTGGCTAGAATTGAAAACAAAATACATTTCTGAGATTAATGTACTTCTGAAGAATGAACTCTCTATTTCACACACTCGCACGCATTATTTTGTTATGAATTATAATCATCACTGCCATTCACTGCAATAATATTACATATCTACACTATGAATTCAATGTTCCTCTAATAAAACATTTTAACCGTCATTCAATCAGTGGGCTTTCCGATCGCGAAGCTGTGGCAACGGGTTAACACAAGTGGCGTACTAGATGGCTCCCGCACCCGCAACCAACTGACATGCCCAACGCCTCCCAACCTCAGAAACACTCCGCCACCGCCCCTCCGCTGCTGGGTAAAAAACGCGAGTGACAGCAGAAGCTGCAACTGCTGCTTGTATCCCCCACGAGCGGGGCAAGTCGGTGGCGGGGAGTGAAAGTAGGGGTCGGGGGCGGCACTCGTTCGCAATCGGTAGCCGCCCACACGGTAGAGGAGGGGAGGCGTGGCGGAGGGGCAGGGAGGAGGACATGGAGAGAGGGAAGAGGACGCATGTCTTAAAGCGGGGATGCGGAATTTAATGCACGAGTCTGAAGCGAGAAATCGGACCGGAGTCTGTAGCGGGGCGTGTCTATGAAGGGTCGTGGCGTGGACGTGGTTGTTGTGGTGAGGCTGGTGCGAAAACGTGAGAGAGAGAGAGAGAGAGAGAGAGAGAGAGAGAGGGAGGGGTGAGGATGATGTGAGAATGGGTCGGGAATGAGGTGGACATGAGGCGGGGATTGATTTATTCTTCAGTGATGCCAAGCACATCAACTACCAGGGACCGAAAGTGTAGTGCATGTTTTTTGCTCGGAAGGTGGAGGTGATCTTTCCTGCGCTGTATAGCGAGATCAGGCGCCGACCTACCGTCGGTTAGCGGTGTTTTCCCCATCCATGTATCTCCCACCAAAGAGGCATCGCTCCAGCCGGAACAAGCTCTTAGCTCATGACGGGTCTCCCAGCGTGTGTGGTAGAGTAGTGCGTGTTAGTATAAGTGTGTGTGTGCGTAAGGAGTGTGGATAGGACAAGAAAGGAAGATCGCGTCGCGCGCAATCCGTGGCCCGTTTGTTAGGATACTGCTCCGGCATTCGCCTGGTGTTGATCGGAGAAACCACGGAAAACTACCAATCAGAGCAGCCGGCCGCTAGAGTTCTCCTCTAGACAGCAACTGAAGTCGACCTACCTAACAAGTTAGTAACGAAAATCCTACCACCGTCGGGGCTCGAACCTAGGACCTTCCGGTCACAGCGACTGCAGTGGCATCTGTCGATGGCCTGAGCCACCTCTCCCGGGACGAGACGGGAATTTGGGAGGGATGGGGCAGGCCAGGTCGGGCCTATGGAGCTTTGTTGTGGCGGGGGTAATATGAGGATGGGACGTGGTTGGGAGGTGTCTGTGGCGTGGACGGGGTAGAGCTGTGCCGTACATGACACGATGGGGCGTGTTCAAGTGAAGTAGTTGGGCTCAGATCAGAGCGGTGTTAGTGGTCAGGAGGCGCGGGTTCCAGGTAGAATGAGGACGCATCGGAAAGAGCGAGGCGGGATCGGGTGGAGCGGAGGGGCATTGGAAGACGGGCAGGGGTGTGGCGGGGTGAGCATTGCGGAGTGGGGTGAAGCGAGACTGGAAAGAAACCGAGGCGGGTTAAATCGGCGTCGGTGGGTAAGACGAGCGAGCGGGGAGGGCGTGGCGGGGATAGAGAAGTGGGCGTGTCGTCGGGAGAGGGCCTGCGTCGGACGGAGAAATCCGTCTCGCGGAACCCGGCAACAAGAAGAACGGACTACTTGTTGCAGATGGGAAGAAACGACGCAGGCGAAAGCTGTGGTGGCGATGGGAAGGGAGGAAAGCGGTGTTGGAAGCAATGGAGTTGGGAGAAGTAGAGGCGGTAGCAGTAGCGACCAAGTTGTGAAGACGCTGTGGGGATGGAGTGAGAAACGATGGTAAAAGTATTTTAACGCTTGGAGTGGCATTTTAGGCACCGTTGGGAACTATATGCGTTACGGTAAACATTGTGAAGCTCTTATGTGCCTAATTCACAGAGAAAGAACACGAACGTAAAAAAATTAACCCTTTTGTAAATCATATTATTAGTATAATACATAATGTATTATGCGTGATGTGTTGTATATCTAATTCAAAAGGTGTTAAAATTATCATACCATTGGCATTGCAGTCTCTGAAGAATACCGATGGGGAATGTGTAGTATGTATTTAAGAACTACAGATAAACGTATTAACAATGTATTTAAAACGTATTCTGCAAGTTAGTGTTAAATGATTACAGGTTTTGATATTTGGCAAGGGTATTTACATATTGTTCATATACAGAACAATTTTTTGTACTTGTTTCCATGGGGACACCAATGAAGAAGTCCTGTGTTCAAAACCACTTTCACTTTGATATTTTTCAATTAGGAGCTTATTTAGTTATTTTTTACCGCATGGTTCCTCAAACTAGTATATGAGGGGAAAATGGGAATTATGATAAAAGAGAATGGCCTTTCCCATTGGAAAATGAGATCATCCCCATACACTTTGGGTTGTGGACTTTCCACCTGGAGGCACATCCGCCACATAAGTGCACTGCCACAGTGAAGCCAAACTCTGAGATGCAAGCTGGCTTCCCAACACGTGTGGTAATTTACCGCATGTAATTGTAATGGTGTGTGATAGGAGAGAAGGTAACAAGGATGAGGTAGGGAATAAGGTGCTCAGTCCTTGACCTGTTTGTGAGGATACTGCTCCGGCAGACGCGTAGTACTGATCGGAAAAACCACGGACCATCTATGGATAAACTATGCACGGTGCTCTCGTGGCTCAGTGGCGAAATCGCTTACGTTTCACCACTGACGTTCCGGGTTCGACTCAAAACGAGGTTGCCTGCTTCACAGGCTAGTCAAACCCATGTGAAGCGTCCTAAACCTTACACATATCTTCATTGCTTCCCTATTCTGGTCGATAGGTTGATGACGCATGGCGCGTGCGAGAAGCGAGCGCGAAAACGCTACTTATTGGCGATTCCCTGACTTGACTGTGACTGACGTGGCTTGTTTACCCAGGGACCCCTAGAGGATGATGGGTGAATACAGAGGTGGATTTACGCATAGGCACAGTAGGCACGTGCCTACGGCGGCAAATTTTCAAGGGCGGCAAGTTTTCAAAGACGCAAAATTTTCTTGATATTTTCTAAAACAAATTTAGGTTCTCTAAAAACTATAACAGCATAAATATTTTTATTTTAAAAATATCATATTAATACAAGCTATTTATTTGTCTACTTCATTAGAGTATACCTTATGATTTCAGAAGAATATGAATCTGAAACTAAGGCCCGTTGACGAAAGAAAACATGTTGCATTTCTAGTTGTCATGTTTTAGTTTCCTTTTAATGTTAACGTTTCAGTGTTGAAACGTTAATAATGTTGAACGTTACTTGCTATGAAGATACAGTTTATATCCAAAATTAGCTAATCCAAAAAAATTATTTAATTTATGAAAACAAGGTGCAAAATATGTTACTTTCAAAGTTAAAACGTTTAAATTAATGAGGAATTGTTACTGAAACGCTACAATTAGAAATGTAACATTAATTTTAAACAGGGGGCGGCAAATTTGATGTGCCTACAGGCGGCAAAAATATTAATCCGCCCCTGGGTGAATAATAACGGAGGATTACTCCTATATAAATTAACGGAGGATTACTCTACGGTGTGCTCAACGCTCCTTAAGGAACTAGGAGACGCATTGCGTTTACACAAACGCAACAGATTTTTTTAAAAAATCCCCATCAAAGCACCCAGCCACAAGTATTCTACTAGACATAGCAACTGTACTGAATCCAGATATATAGCTGGTATTGAAAATGCGCCACCATCCTTTCTCGAACCTTGGACCTCCGTATCAGAAACGCTGCAGTGAGAACAACTGTGGCTGTGAGCCATCTCATGCGGTTCGGAGACCCAGGCCGGCGGGGGCTGGGGGGGGGGGGGGGGGGGCTTCAGGCAGCCCCGGAGACGCGCAAGGGCTGTGGCCGGAATCCAGCCATTGTCCAGAACCCCGTCCAACCTCCCTCGCCCCGCTCGCCGATACACGTGTAGCAGACCGTCTCCTCCTCCTCCTCCTCCTCCTCCTCCTCCTCCTCCTCCTCCTCCTCCTCCTCCTCCTCCCCTGCGTCGTCGCCGCGTCCATTACAGCTGCCACTCTTTGCGCGGGGCCCCAGCACCCACGTCTTAACCCTGGGGTCGAGTTCTCATTTACTTACATCGTGCACGTGCGTGTTTTGGGAATTCAAAGATCGAGACGAGAAATTTAATAGTTCGAGTGTTACATCATTCGCCGACCCTCGTCTTTATGTTTTCCCTTTCGTTTCAGCTATCAACCCACATGTACATAATTCTATCTCTGGCTCACTCTATCGTTCCAAGACAACAGACTATCTGAGATCTAAAGGATTTCAATTTTAAATTTCTGACAGTCATCTTTTTGCGGCATTGTTGTCAGATGTCCATACTAATCTAGACGTCTTTCTTCAATTACAACTAACATGTCATTTGATGCATTAATTCCCTCGCCTTCTTCGATTTGTTACACTATCTGCCATTTTACAATTTATTTTCTGAAACTAAATTTCGATTACTTTTAACGTTTTCATTCATTTGCGGCACAGATTATCAAAGAGAAGGAAAAAGCGAGAAATTTAATACAGCCCGTTATCTTCTGGTGTGTGTAAAACCCCTTATTTCTTAAAAATCTCTCTATAACGAATATATCTTCCAAGAAAAGAATGCTGTTCATTAATTCTGTTGAGTTGAATTAGTATATTTATTATTAAAATATCACTTAAAATATAATTAGTTAAATAGAGTGACACAAATAAACAGCCTGGAGGTAATAATGTGTTGAATAAATCAAAACAAAACTGACATAATTCAAAAGAACAAAGAAAGGGAGAGAAGATTAAAACCGTATCGAGCATGCCGAAAATATTACTTGTATAATAAGACAATATTTTGTGTTCAAAGTGGATCCTAGTCAAAAATAATTATGTTCATTAAAATACTGCTGGTGTTTTTTTGGTGAGGGTGAGATTTTTCAATTCATTGCACCAACATTTTATAGTATTATACAGCTCTCAAGCCAGTTTAAACGTGTTATTCGCATTTAAATAATGAATTAAAATTTATGTAGCGTATAGATTTAATACACCCATGGCTCATTAAATTCAACTATTTGGTACCATTTAAAAAACTCCGTCAAGGTTCAACATTCAATCAGTTTAACCACTATGATTATGGTTTAGCAATAAAAAATGGTGTTCATGTATTTAGAATAACATGTACTCGTTTGTATAAATTAAAGTAAGTACATCATGAAAGAAACAAAGAACATCATCAAAAGGATAATCTTTCAGGCTCACAGATAATTGGATTTTTTCACACACTTAAGTACGATGCAAGCATTTATAGAATTCAAAGAATTGATTTCATTGAGATATTCCGTGCAGTTCAATTCCTTATGAAACTTTTAATGATTTTTTTAAGAAACCTGAATGCTTTAAAAAGTAGTGAAGTAGAATTACTCCAAATATTCAATATTTGGAAGTAGAGCTTCATTAGAAAAACATTTTTTTCTAAACCTACACTTATTTAGCGTATATTGTTGCTACTATCCCTCCAGTAGGCACAACATGTATTCAAATATAATTTCAAACAATGCTCTATTTATCAACTTATTGAAGACTAAGTGGGTACATGTAAGCAGAATTTAATTGATGTACATTTATTAGTAAAGAATTACTATTATTATATTAGTTTGTGATGTAAATTAGCTCATTTAAAGTTCACTTCTTATAAATATGTCGACATGGATAAACACATGCCAGTGACAGCTATCAATTTCTTAAGTTTAAAAATAACATTTTTCCTTTTTTCTATGGTCATCCGAAAGCGAAATAACATATTATTATAATTATAAGGAGTTGTTAAATTAAGTGAAAAATAGCTGACTGATCTAGACGAAAATATGTTAATGTATGTGTTAATGATGTAAATAGTACAAATATACAAATAGTGTTTGTACAATTCTCACACAATTAAAAATGCTCCCATGTGAGTAAATAGTTAAAAATGTGTAAATAGTGCTAGTATTATACAAACATCGAAAAACCGGAGAGAGTGTGCAAATGTTATGAAGGTGTGTCAGCATGACAATGCATTGAGAGCAAATGAAAATACAGAGAAAAAGTGCAAATACAGAACATTACGGAGCAAAAAAATTGAGTCCAATGGTACAAAATTACGTGAAATGCTAACTCGCTTTCGGAAAGCTTCAGTGCTGAGGAATATTTATGTTTCTGGTATGTATTAGAAAGTATGCACATGTTCTCCCCAATTATCTTAGACCTAAGCGATCACTAAAAATGACAAGGCAGGCAGGGATATGAAGAGTGATGAGAAGGATATTGGTAGCAAAGAGGGTGATAATGCCGATGAATAATGCCTTGCGAGCAAAGTCACAGTTTAGGGTTATTTACTTTTTAATCTCATTAATATTTTGTAATGATATTGACTCCTTAATACAAAGATGGTGAATTTTGAGAATACTGTATTACAAAAGATTTTCTGGTATTTCTTTCAGCGAGTGTTTTATATTTGTATTTAGCCGTTGTATGTCCCGTAAAGAGCAATTGGCCTCGGCGCAGTTACATCCCGGAGATTCCAGTCAGTCACCCAATCAGGAAGCCACGATATCTCGAATTCGGTTAACCTTCGAGACTTCAAATAGTTAACATATTGCGGAGGCGATGAGGGTTTTGTGATCGTGGCCTTTCAGAAGAACCATCACAGCATTTGCATGGATGACCGCGGAAAAGGTTGAAAACTCGGTCAGGATGGCCGGCATCGGGATTGAACCCGGGCCCCTCGAATGTGAAGTCATCGCGCTATGCCCTGTCCCTCTTCACTCTGCGTATTGAGAACATTGTGTCGGTTTTATTGTATTCATTTCATTGAGTAGGAAAACAATGGAATTAAATACTTCTTGGGACGTTAGAGAGGTTTGTGGTGGTCGTGGGCGTCAATCTCCTTTATTCGGTGGGACTGAGGTAGGTGGGGTGAAAAAGGAAGGGAGAAGCGATTGGTGTCAACCAAATCGAAAACATATCCAAATTTAACTTTTCTCAAATCACAGATTCCCGGACAATAATTAAAAAAATAGGTTTCCGATACCTGCATCCACTTCTAACTGGAGAATCAACAAGGCACTCGATGAGCTTCTTTACCCTTGAGTAATTGGATTTAGTTTTAAGTTAGTTTGTACGGTTCACCTAAACCGTCAAAATTACATCTGTAAACATTACAAATTACATCTTACGTATCATATTATTTCAATAAATTAAAAAAAATTATAAAAAGTGATCAGTGACTGGTTTAAGTCCGCGAGGAAAATGAAAAAGTTTGGACTGTTTTTATAACACAAGGTAAATATAAGATGTCAGGGCTAGAGAAAAATCACGATTTAACGCCAGACAAAACTATGAATTCCATCAACATTTAATTCCCTACTTCCTTAATTCTCCACAAGTAGCGCACTTACAAATCTGTGTTATTTGTAAACCCGTACTCAACTCAAAATGTAAGTACGGCAATTGAGAAATCTATTAGTGTCTCGAAAGTGGAATTTAGAAGAATGAACAAACGGTATTTACTTCAATTAGAGTGACCAGATGTTTATCGCGCGATTGATTGCTCCCAACCTCAGCAGTCAGGTATTTGAATAGAATATAATATGCAGGATTTCTGAAGCAGTGGTGCGTTTTACTTTACAGTGAACACTAGTGCAGAAGCAAAAAAAAGAGAAAAATATTTAAAACAAAAAATACTGAAATTGACCAAAATATGAGTGTAGAAAAGCAAATCAAAAAGCTAGTTTAAACAAAAAAGGTATTTTTTTAGTTTTTAGACAAAAAAACATACCAAAAGGTAGTTTAAATATAAAAGAAAATTTTCTTAGTTTATGAAAATTATCTATTCTGTATATTCCTAATAAAGGAATTAATTTAGATGGTAATAAAATAAGTATATGATTCCGATTTCATGGAATGGTAGGGGCAGCATGTGCGACAGGGATGACAGGGTGTCAGAGACGACAAAAACGTCAGGGGAGGCACAGAAGTAAAAACTGCAGGGATGTCAGGGGTGACTGGCGGTAGGGGTGTTAGGAACGTCAAGAATGACAGGAGCGGCAGGAGTTTCAGGAGTGGCAGGTATCCCCGGGAAGGCCTGGGTTGCTAGGGAAACGGGCTACAGGAGTGGCAAGGGTGATAGGAGTGACACGGGTGATAATGGCAACAGGGATAACAAAGGCTGGCAGTGGCGGCAGGGGCAACAGGGACGCTAGAGGAGGCAAGGCGGGTACATGTGGTAAGGGCTGCAGGTGAGGTAAGGGCGGCGAGGACGGGTGAGAGCTGCGAGTGCGGAGGGACCCGCTTGGTCGTGGAGGGTGCCGGGAGCAGCGTGAAAGGCTGACCGTGGAAGGCAGTGGTGGTGAAAGTAGCGGCAACCGAGGTAGCGGCTGCAGCGGCGGCGGCGGCAACGCGTCGGAGGGTGCGACGAAAGCGGTGGCTGTGACGGTGGCGGCGGCGGGAGAGGGGGCGGGGGCGGGGCGGGGGCGGAGGCGGTGTCGGAGACGCAGCCGGAGCCAGAACCGGAGACGGAGACGGAGCCGGAGGCGGAGGCGGTGGCGGAGGCGGGGAGGTGGTGGAGGCGGTGGCGGTAGCGGTGGCGGTGGCGGTGGGGGTGGCAGTGGCGGGGGCGGGGGCGGGGGCGGAGACGGCGGTGGCGGCGGCAACGCGTCGGAGGGTGCGGCGGCGCGGGCCGTGTCTACCGCGGCGACCGCCTCGCAGCAGCCGCTGATTAAATCGCTGCTCTAATGGCCCATTCCTCGCTCTCCCCAACGGCGCCCCCCTGCCCCTCCCCTCCCCTCCCCTCCCACGCACCGGCCGCCGGCCTCCGTTCGCGCGACGGCTTCAGAGGTTTCGCCCCCTCTCCCTCCTCCTCCTCCACCCCGCCGACGGCTGCCCTGGGATTCCAGGCGGAGGTTCCTGGAAATCGCGCTTTCTTTGTCAACCTCCCCAGCACAAACGCACACTCAGCGCAAGATGCTTCTACGACGCCCGGGAAGGAACACGGCGCCTGCTAATCGAACTGTCTCCGCGGACTTAAATGTAGTAATGGGGCACAACATATTCAGGGTCTTTTCTTAGGCTTAATAAGAGCACAGGTCAAACTAACAAGGCTGAAGCTTTTCCATAAAACACGTTAATTCTTCTCTTTAAATGAGTCACTACTTCAGCGTTAGTCGATGAGAGGTAAGCTTTTTCTGGATCCCTTTTGCATGAAGTTTTCAAAATGACGTCAATGCATTGTCTAAGTTAAAACAAGTCAGTTTTGCAATTAATATGAACTGAGTGGACCCGTGAAAATATTCCACGCTTTATAAATATGTTTTAAAAGTGAAAAATATTTTAGTATAGGATCACAATTTCAATCAAAAGCCTGATCTGTACATTGAAGCATTGTATGTTCATTATAGCAGGCCTATTTGGATATTGATTTATAGTTTCTTCTTGTTTCTGACCGCCCTGATATGGAGTAGGGGTCGCCCAAAGATTTAAATCTCTGTTGAATGCTTCGGTTCACCTGACTCCTGAATTTTTCCCTCTATGCTTCCCGACATATTCCTCTCGCATATTCTCCGCATGTTCTCGCATAATCTCTCCTATGTTATGCCCATGTTCATCGCAAGTTGACTCGCTTCTCAACCAAATCTTCACCGTATGATCCCTCGCGAATATCCGGCTTACGTTCCCGGTATGTATCCTCGCATATACCTCTACATGTTTCCCATACCATCCCCTACACACATCTTCACATATTCTTCATACGTTCCAATATGTTCCCTCAAATTTTCACAGACGTTACCGCAAATATTCCCGCAGTTTTTTCAAATATGTTACCAAGTGTTTTCCCGAATATATTTCTAAATATTTCCCAAATGTTTTCTAAATGGTTTATTGAAATGTTTCCTTCAAAGTTTCAATCAAAAGTTACCCCAAAAGTTTCCTCAAAAAATAACTTTTTAAATCATCGTTTTAAAAGTAAAAATAGCTTCATTATAGAACCGAGCTTTCAATATTTCTGGCAGTCACTCCTACAGCATGACGGAACCATAAAAATATTATAGAACGTTTAGAAAGGTCTGATGTTGTAGATGCCAATACAGAAATGATCATGTGTGTTCAGCGACCCAAAAAAATGCTTTTAAGGCCGTAGGACACATCGATTCTCAGTTATGGATGACGGAAAAGTGTGTTGCAGATTAATGTGCTTTGCAGATTGCTTCTGCGCCTGATAATTCAAATATGCCATGATCTGCTAATTCCTACGTTTTAAAATGTCATTTATCCCTTCAATGCACACTGAGTATACTTTTCTATCGAAGTGTAATTCTTATGCAGTGTATTTTGATGATGGTTACTTATAAAATGGGAAACTTCATAATCCTTTCTTAGCATATTGTATGCCGAGGGAATATTGCATACAATTGTTGAACAGTAAATAAACTTAAAACGGAACTATTGCTATCCATTTTTATTGTTATTAAAACTGTCCAAATGTGAAAGTTACAGTAAAAATTGAAAAATCGGATGAAGGGATTGGAAAGCGAAATAGCTCTGCAGCAAATTAAGGATTTTACAGGGCGAAGCGATGCGAATTAAATGTTGCTCTCACATTGCTAATACTATTTTCCCCGAGAGTTCGATTCCCATTGGGTTACAGTTTACCTACATGCAGGAAGCAGATTACCCTTTCATGTCCAAATCATTATACGTGGTTTATGTGGGCGCAATCACAGTGATTTGCGTTGGCGGGGGAGCCACTTGTATCCGATGTTCAGCATTGGGCCTTGTTTTCCTCTTTGTTTCGAAATGGAGGGAACAGATTCATTTGGTTCTTGTTTGATGATCTCGTTTAAAACATCGTTTTGGAGTAATGACGCACTTCAAAGAGTTTATGATAATTTTACTGAGTTTATAAAACGTCATAAACATTGTTCGTACGAACATTTAATTTAGAATTGAACCGATGAGGTTTTGATGATTATAATTACGTCGGTGTAAATCAAGTTATAAACAAGTGTAAGCCTTGGTGAAATTATTATAGAATTCCATTATGACAAAAATGGAGGAAAAGAGGTATCGTGGCGTAAAAAAATATAGGAAGAGTGCTCAAAACATTTGTTCTAATGTCATTAAAGTGCAAATACTTCTTATTCGAAAAATATTACTTATTTTTCTCTTCCTCCGTTGACGGTAATTGTTTCTTGAAGAACTAATAATCAATTTATGTTTATTATCTGGATTTATTCTTATGGTCAAGTTACTTGTTATGAATTGTTCAGAGAAAGGCAAATAATGTTGATGAAATGTAATGAAATTGTGTCATATAAAAATGCCAGCAGGGACCACAATATGTTTATAATTTTTTTGTGAACCTTAATATGTATTTTAATACGCCATCATTTTATTGAAAACAATAGACAGGTATTTCACAAATATTTATAAACTAAACTTTTATATTTTTTAGTAAGTTTTTAAGACGAACGCAACGAAATACAAAAGGACTCATATCCAATCAACGAAACCTAAGCAAAGAGAGAGAGAAGTTACACAACAAAGCGCCATGCGAAGCAAAAGACAAAAGAGACATGACAGCGGAGATAAGGGCGAAGATAGCAGCGCGCGGCGCGGCCCCAGCGGAGAACTAACTCCGACCCCTCCCCCCTCCCCTCGGCTGCTCCGGGCCGGCGCTGCGTATCGCCCACTCGCCCACGTGACGCGCGATCTAATTAGGGGCGATGCGTCGTGCGTTCACGCGCGCCCACGCACGAACACGCAGCTATGCGCGCGGGAAAGCGAACGCCCCCCCCCCCCCCGCGGGGAAGGGTGGGGAGGGGAGGGGAGGGGAGGGGTGGAGTGATATGAGTGGCACGGGATATGAGAAGCAGGCATGCTACTGACGGGGATGGAAGTGGTGGAGAGTGGAGGGGGTAAGAGATAAGTCGAGAGATCGGAGGTAATGGGGGTAAGGATGTGGCAGTAGCGGGAAGGGAGAGGAGGGTGATGAGTGGGGTAGTGGGGGAAAGGGAAGGGGAGGAGGGGAAACGATTTGGTCGATCCTCTGCAACTGCAGACGCAGAGAATTAATGTCCGTCCAAAGCGAGTTCGTAGCAAGGGCGTAGCGTCCATATAAGAGGTAAAATCAACGCTCACAATCAAATCTTGGATATATTACAAAAACTGTACACCGAGACAGGCATTTTGCAAAGAAATGAAACAAGATTCAACATTGTACATGTAAACAATAGATTTATCTATTTAGTTTCCCAGTAGCGGAATTGCAGTACAAGAATTTGAAGCTTCCCAAGTTGTCGTATGAACTTTCAAACGAGTACTTAGCACATCCGTTTGTACTGGGGATTTTCACAATCGGCAACAAAAGTTAGAAGATAGTTTTGTCACCGGGCAATTGTAAATATTGGGAACTCAACTTGACCAAGGAGGCAATATTTTCAAACGAACTCTTAAAACTATAACCCCCATATGCGTTTTCGTATCTAAAATGGGTTTAGTACTTATTGTGATACCTGCGTAAGAGTCTTTATAGGAGGTACAAAACCAAATTATATTTATTACTAATTATGCAATTAAGTTTCAGAAGTTGGTGGCAGAATACACTAACTTTACATTAAAGAACTTAACAACTTTACAAAATTTACAAACTTCACAAAGTAACGTGAACATTTCACCGTGCTATCTTTCATAGCACTCCACCTCACTACACTTTACCACACTGCGGATCACTGAGCTGTAATGTCTCTCTTACACTCTCATTTCCCTCAGTTTCACAACGCCACTGCACATAATTTATAATAATAATAATAATAATAATAATAATAATAACACTTAATCACATAATAGACATAGTTACTTACACTGAATAATATTAAAGATATTTGTAATATTCATATCAACAATCAGGAAACTAATTAATTTTTAAATTTGCTCAGTCCTTGAGGAAAGGGATTAAAGATTTTGACAGGTTAGTCCCGTTCCAGTCTCTAATAGTTCGATTCGCGAATGAATATTTTTCAACGTCCATTTCGTGAGAGGCCAAATGTGAGAGACCTTAGAGTTTTTTACATTAAGATACTTTTGTTGATAACGCGGTAGGAAACTTCAATGCACACATTTCACTATATTCAAGTAATTTGAATTGATAAGAAGGTTTAGCACCTATTTGCGCGTACACTTCGTCCAAGATACGAGAAAACAGCATTGTTATCTGCCGCCAGTCGCCTACCTGCAAAGTTCGGCTCAGTGTATTAACATAAAGTTCATTACGTAAAAGAAAATTGTTATACGTTCAATGGCACTTCTCCTCAAGTTTAATAGACGTTTTGAAAAGGACAGACATAAGCAATGTGATTGTGAAATCACCTTTCTAAGATGGAATGAATATTTTTGACAGTCTCTCGAGAAATTTCTAGAACGTATACAGCTCTCTAACAAGGCAGGCTCTTACGCAATCACACGGAGTTCTTGGAATGTACCATTGCGCAAGTTCTGCTTCGCAGTCACTGAACTGCGCCCCAGCCTCTTGCAGCACTGCGTTTACAACCCCTCGCCATATAGAATTTTTGTAAGAAAAGGAGAAATATTCCCAAGGATTTCTCAAAGGCTTTCATATCGTCATATATTTATTATCAATAGTGTATTGTTATTATTATTCTTATTGTTATGATCATCATCATTATTTTGCAGTAGAAACTTAAATAATAGCTATTTTGTCCTTTCAATTACAAATGCATTAGAAAATAATAACTATCACAAATCTATAATCCTGCTGACTCATACATTCATATTTTTTTAATGTATTGTACGCGAATGGGAATACGTACATCTGACTGTGCCATGAGAGTATCGAAGATCAGGCAGGGGGGTTTCCACGTATCGACGCCACGGATCACACCTCCCTGTCAACGCCTTTTGCGCCTAAGGCGATATCATCATCGCTATCATTGTCACATGTCCTTTTATCCTGTCTTCCCCACCCATCCCCGCCCTCATCTCCCCGCTCTCACCTCCCCGCTCCCACCTCCCCACTATCGTAACCCCGCCTTCATCTCCCCGCCTTCATCTCCCCCACCATCACCTCCCCGCCATCACCTCCCCGACATCACCTCCCCGCCATCACCTCCCCGCCATCACCTCCCCGCCATCACCTCCCCGCCATCACCTCCCCGCCATCACCTCCCCGCCATCACCTCCCCGACATCACCTCCCCGACATCACCTCCCCGCCATCACTTCCCCGCCATCATCTCTCTACCATTCCCTCCACGCCATTTCCTCCCAGCAATCATCTCACCGCTACCACTTTCCCTCAACCATCGGCCCTCCCACAGCCACCGCCACAGCGGGCCTTCTTCCCGGCTAATCGCCCGCCTTCCCCTGCGGCACTTCATTCGGCGCCTCCCCGGTGGAAGCGTACACTCAGCGGCCCTCGCGGTGCGGCGCACGTCGCGCGATTATTTCGCCCTCTATTAAGCCGTGACGGAGGCTGCCGCCTCGGGGCTCAGGTCGCTGGCGACGGGCGCGCGCCATTCTCAGCCAGGGCATCACACGAGTACGTGCCACGTCTCCGCTCTCGTACAACAAGAATTCAGAACGAGCCCCTGCGCGAGGGACCCTTGCAGGGCCTGGTGATTCGAATACCTTCGGTGTGTGAAGTGTAGGGAACGACTCCTTCCGGGACATCGTCGCTTGGGGTTCATTTCAGGTTAGCTTCCTCATAGAACGGGTAGTTCTATGGAAAGCGGAACGCGTATAAAATGTTCTTACGTATGCGGTTGACTCATTGTTGTAGTGAACCTGTCGGGACTAACATTTTTAGTACATTATATTTAGAAGATCACTATATCCGACAATACGAAAATAATATAGTTTCCATCCGATTTATTTAGTTACTATAAACGCTCAGTATAACACCACAAAACACTTCAAATTCGAAATACAATATATTCGTTTAGCTTTAAAATATTATTTTGATTACTGACTGCAGTGCAGTTTTCCTTCCTTTATAAATACTTCCTACAGAAGTTTCTCAAGCGCCCAAACTTTTTCTATACTTGATTCAAAACTGTTCACTTCTATATTTGATTTTAAACTGTCCATATTCTAAAAATACGTTAGTGAAGTTTGCATATCCTTGAATGAGTCTTGCATTGTAGAAAAACATTCTTTACTTGTAACCTCCTTACTAACGTACCGTTTTTTCTGGTATCAAAGACTCTTTCAACATATGTTGTCCTAGATGGCTCTTTTGTTGTTTGTTTTCTCACAGGTCGATGAATTTCTCAGGATCGGCGGATTGCCATAAACTGAAACAATGTCCTCAGTAGTTCTTTATCTCAGTCCGTCTACAAATTCTTTGTTTTATTGGAATTAATGATCTTAGGGCCAAGTTGTTTTCCTATCAGTTGTATATTCTTTGAACACAAGGCAGATGTGGGAATTTCGCCTTATTTTAACGAAATCATTTGGTGCTTATTTGTAAGGGATGTGAATAGAGATCCGTCACATCGATTTACTGTAACTAACGTAATAAAGTCATTGAATTAAAAAAAAACCTTGTTACATATGCATCGAATTTAATTACTTCAATGAAAGTTCTACGATAAACGAACATTGAATGTTCGGGTACTGAGGCATATACGAATGGACAGTTGATGAAGTTCACAAAAAGTAAAAACTAAGTTTTAAATATACCTGGCGAGTAGTTTAATATATTTATTACATTGTTTTCAAAATAGAATGTTGAAGTTTTTCAAATTTGTTTATAAATGCTGTTTTTTCTCAATAATATTCATACGTAGAATATTAACTTAATCACAGAATGACACACATAATTTTATTTATATTATTCCAAAGAAGTCGTAAATGACACGTATATAGAAATACTCATATTTGCCCAAAATGTTCTCTCTTTAATTACGAATTACGCTTTCAGCAACTTCACGAGACACTGCAAAATTTCTTGTCAGAAAACTGCTACTGGGCATGCTCATTCACATCCTGACATTACCCCAAGCCCAGTACACATTTTCTTATTCTCATCACCGTGACTCTTCTTTTCTTCTTTCCTTCTCCAGGAGCGAAATATTTGAGCCTAACTCAAAGTGTATCCGAGTCACCAAGGTCAGGCTGAACCACTGCGCCACTGCCCTGTTTCTCTGCGTCAGCTACTTGGATTGTGTCTCAGGCGCCTCTCTCACGACCGCATGCCCCCACACTTCCTTTCGCCCCCGCCTGTGCCTCCGCTTTCTCCGTTGCCCCGGTCTTACCTCCACCCCCGAAACAGCCTTTGACCCTGCCTCTCTGCCGCCCCAGCCACTCCTTCGCGCGCTCAGCTCTAGCCCCGCCCCCTCTCACACCCACTCCCGCCTGCGTGGGCCCCCCGTCCCCCGCCGCCGCCACCCTTTACTTTCTTCCGCCACCGCCACATCCCGCCGCCGCCACCACTCCTTCCCGCGCTCACCCCTAGCCACTGCCTCTCCCATCACACCAGCTCCCGCCTTGTCACCGCTACCTGGGCCACTCGGCCGTCCCCTCGCCATTCCTCACCCCCACCACCATCCCCTCAGATGCCACCCCCGCCGACGCCGCCACCCCTTCCAATGCCAAGCACTAGCCCCTGCCCCTCCCACCACACCCGCTCCGGCCTTCTCACCACCGCCTTGGGCACCCCCGTCCCCCACCGCCGACGCCACCCCTCAACTTCCGCCGCCATTTCTATCGCCCCCCCCGCAGCCGTCACCACTGCCGCCACCCCCACCGCTGCCGTCACCACGGCCAACTCCGCCACCATCGCCGCCACCTCCGCCACCTCCGCCACCACCGCCTCTAACGCGCCGCGCCGCGCCGGCGGGCAATCTCCAAAGAAGCGACGCGAGCCGCCGCCACCGCCGCCGCATGCCGGCGCGTCCCGCAAAAATTCTCCCCAGGAATTTTTAATTTAATAAGAAACTGGAGCGTCGGCGGCGAAGGCGACGACGGGCAGGGGCGAGAAGAAGAGGCGGAAAAACTCGGCTCGCGGCAACAGAGGGAGACAGCAGCGACGGTGGAGGTCGGGGCAGGTAAACACACTGGGAGTGGGGAGACGAGGTTGTGCGTGACACGAGAGGTGATGGTATTAATGATGATGGTACAGATCACGGCAAATATTAGTAATCATGTTGTTGAGAAATGACACACTGATGGAAGTGATGTTTCAAATCTGCTCGCTGATAATACAAGTTGAATAAAATTTTCATGACAATGAATAAAAATGTGAAATGAAAGAAACGAAATACAATAGTATGCCAATTTTTCAAAGAAAATGATAAAAGACTGGGAAAATACTCAGGGATAACGGCAACATATTGGAGCATAAAGTTTTTAGAATATATGATTTTAAGAGCAAAATATCCAAGATAGCAAGTCACGTATGCGTAGTCAGGTAATTACGTGAGAGTTCTACGTCTTGAGTCAAAATTGTATCGAGTAGCGGTGATGCAAGAACGCTGCCATGGCAGTGTCGTTAACGTTATTGACAATCATTAACAATATGGAAAAGACGGTACGACCTGACAGGATCCGACGAGGGAGCGGAATAAAAGAGGAAAGAACGTAACAGACTGAAATGTCAGGCGTGGGGAGAAGCATTTTTGAGTCTGGCGTAAACCTACAAACTTCACTGAGGACGCACTTCGGGTTAACTGAGGACATTGTTTAAAAATTGTAGAGGAAATCGTAGGCGAATTGGCTGATAAACCCAATATAGTATGCAGCTGATCGCAGGATAAAGGCAAAACCAAGTGAGACGAAAGAATGAAACACGAAGAGATGGTAGAGAGAGACCTAAAAAAGAGGGCGGAAAGAGACATTGCAAAAGAAGGACGGAAACAGGACGACGGACACAGGACGACGGACACAGGACGACGGACACAGGACGACGGACACAGGACGACGGACACAGGACGACGGACACAGGACGACGGACACAGGACGACGGACACAGGACGACGGACACAGGACGACGGACACAGGACGACGGACACAGGACGACGGACACAGGACGACGGACACAGGACGACGGACACAGGACGACGGACACAGGACGACGGACACAGGACGACGGACACAGGACGACGGACACAGGACGACGGACACAGGACGACGGACACAGGACGACGGACACAGGACGACGGACACAGGACGACGGACACAGGACGACGGACACAGGACGACGGACACAGGACGACGGACACAGGACGACGGACACAGGACGACGGACACAGGACGACGGACACAGGACGACGGACACAGGACGACGGACACAGGACGACGGACACAGGACGACGGACACAGGACGACGGACACAGGACGACGGACACAGGACGACGGACACAGGACGACGGAAACAGAACGACGGACACAGGATGACGGATACAGGACGACGGAAACAGGACGACGGAAACAGGACGACGGAAACAGGACGACGGACACAGGACGACGGACACAGGACGACGGACACAGGACGACGGACACAGGACGACGGACACATGACGACGGAAACATGACGACGGGAAAAGGAAGACGGGAAAAGGGAGACGGGAACAGGAAGACGGGAACAGGAAGACGGGAACAGGAAGACGGGAACAGGAAGACGGGAACAGGAAGACGGGAACAGGAAGACGGGAACAGGAAGATGGGAGCAGGAAGACGGGAACAGACAAGGGAAGCAAAGGAAAAATACGACGGAAAAAGATAACGAAAAGAGAGGACGAGATGGGACAACGGGAAGAAACGACAGGAATAAACGTGACAGACAGTCGCTAGAAATAAACGACAGGATAAGACAGTAAGACAAGAATAGACCACAGGAAGACGGACCAGGACAAGACGAGGAGAGAGGCAACATAAAGAGATCACCTCAGTCTGGGAGCTGCACGATGCCAGCGATAGAAGCGCGGGCGGTGTCTTAGAGGAGACGGCAATAACGGGGGTAGAGCAGGGGAGGGGGGCCAAGGAGAAGAGGGCGTGCGCCAAGCGAGGCTCGGATTTCTTTGAGATTCCTCGCGGTCACCGACGGATTCTCTGATTGCGGCCGCGCTCAATCTCATATCGAGCTCAAGTGGCGTTCAAGGAGGCGCGGGAGGGGGGAGCGGGGAAAGGGGAAGAGCAGGGAGGGGGTTAATTAGCGGAATGGATTTGTAGGCTTCCGCGGCCGGAGGCAATGCATTTTTGGCTATCCGGGATGAGCCGCGTCTCAGTTGATTGGACTGACGTGCCGGCCATCTTGCTGTGGCCTTCTTCAGAGCTATACTGCTGCAAGATGGCCGAAACGTCAGTACAATTGACCGAGACGCGGCTCATCCCGGGTAGCCAAGAATGCAATTAGCGGACTCCTAACGCAGCACGCCGCAGCCGAGGCTGCGTTTTGAGAATTTCGCCACCCGAACATAGGGCGGCGCGGTCGAGCAATTGAATATGCACGATCCAATTAAAGCACGGCCGCCGGTCATCTTCTGTTGCGAAGACGTCAAAAGTACAAGATACGCTAGCGCCCTGGAGACACGGTCAGATTTGATAAAAGCTTTTCCAATGTTTCAACTGATGGTGTAATAACGTTCTTACCATTTGCACTGAAACACGAGCAATAGTCAGCAAACCACTAAATATCAGGGAAAATATAGTTCTCCATTTAAAATATTTACGTAAAAAGTATTTTGATGAAAGCATCTCAATCCATATAAACACGTTGTACTAAAACGTGTTGATTCCGAAATTGAAAGAAACTGCCTCCCGGTGTCTGGTTCTTAAGTTATTCTAACCTTTGTTCTTGAAATATAGATTACAGGATTTACATTTCTCAAAATAAAAGTATTTTTAATGAAAAGCAAATAAGTGATAGCTATTATAAAATTTCCGTTTTTTCATTGACATAAAAGAGTCTTGTATTGAAAACTAAGGCATAATTAAATGGAATTGCTTTCCATTTGTTACTAAAGCAAAGAGGACGAATATATAAAATTATAAGCCATAAACATTTCGAACTTTTATAGATATAGTTCATTAAATGGTAGAGTTAGATATTCTTTCAAAAATAACACGTTTGAGTGAAAATGGAATAGTATTGTAACATTAATGTAATTACATTCTTCATCGATGAAAATCAGGAGTAAATGAACCATATTTTCAATCAATACTATTTGAAGCACGGGATTTTTTGTAATAAAGATATCTCTAATAACTGTATTTCCAGCACAAGCAATTTCCAGACAAGCAATAAATTGACTAAAATGCTTAGAAATAATATCGTTTACTCTGGTCTTTTACGTTTTGAAGTAGAAAATTCACATGTAGTAAATGTGGCAAACATAACTGTCTTTTAAAAGTATGTTATGTAATACGGACCTGCTTCAGATTTACAAAGTTGATACTGAAGAACGGTCATGTTCCATGAATAGTCACGCAGAAAAAATTACCTATTATATATGGGACCCGTTGATATCGGTTTATGAATTCAATTCAACAATATGTACCCGCATTGGTTGATTCTCACTGAAACTGAACTGAATCTCATGTATTACATCATATCGACATATTTTAATTTATATCTCTGATACTTCTGCTCTGCCCATTTCTGAGTCTCCCGGTAGCTTACGGCTTTTGTGGCTTGCATACTCGAAACGAGACTATCGTACCATCTGCCCGTATCATCGTCAAAAGGACGTGATGACGTCTAAAGTCCGGCCATGCCTTAACTAAAACGTAAAAATACATTTCATCGGTACTTCCATCTGGAGGGGATACCCCGTCAGAGCTCGCCTCTTGCTTCATTTCCTATAGATGAAGGAGAGTATTGCACGGGGATGAAGAGATAGGCAGTTTGCGACGATCCGTGGGCGGCACGGTGAATTATGTGCGCGTGGTTTTGAGGGGGCGGCGAGGACGTTGGTGGCGAGAGGTTGAGGTTCGTGGGCGGCGAGGGACGAGGCGTGTGTGGAGAGTGGATGGGGCGTGGGCGGAGAGAGGGCGGGGCGAGGGAGAAACGGGAACAGAGAAGATGCAGCGCGTGGGGTGGACGGCGCTTGGACGGAGAATGGGATGGCGTAAGAGGGAAATGGGCGTCGAATGGGTAGAACGTGGCTAGTGTGTGTGGTATGTGTGTGGTATGTGTGTGGTATGTGTGTGGTATGTGTGTGGTGTGTGTGTGGTGTGTGTGTGGTGTGTGTGTGGTGTGTTTAGTGTGTGTAGTGTGTGTGCGTAGTGTGTGTGTAGTGTGTGTAATGTGTGTGTATTGTGTGTAGTGTGTGTGTAGAGTGTGTGTGTAGAGTGTGTGTGCAGAGTGTGTGTGCAGAGTGTGTGTGCAGAGTGTGTGTGCAGAGTGTGTGTGTAGAGTGTGTGTGTGTAGAGTGTGTGTGTGTAGAGTGTGTGTGTGTAGAGTGTGTGTGTGTAGAGTGTGTGTGTGAAGTGTGTGTGTACTGTGTTTGGTGTATGGGAGGTGTATGTGCGGGGGGGGGGGGGGCAGGGTGGCGTCAGTGCGATGGCGGCGCGGAGTCGGCGCGGGGTCGGCGCGGGGTCGGCGCGGGGTCGGCGCGGGGTCGGCGCGGGGTCGGCGCGGGGTCGGCGCGGGGTCGGCGCGGGGTCGGCGCGGGGTCGGCGCGGGGTCGGCGCGGGGTCGGCGCGGGGTCGGCGCGGGGGCGGCGCGGGGGCGGCGCGGGGGCGGCGCGGGGGCGGCGCGGGGGCGGCGCGGGGGCGGCGCGGGGGCGGCGCGGGAGCGGCGCGGGAGCGGCGCGGGAGCGGCGCGGGAGCGGCGCGGGGGCGGCGCGGGGGCGGCGCGGGGGCGGCGCGGGGCGGCGCGGGGCGGCGCGGGGGCGGCGCGGGGGCGGCGCGGGGGCGGCGTGGGGGCGGCGCGGGGTCGGCGCGGGGGCGGCGCGGGGGCGGCTCCTAAACGGCCTACGAGCGCCTTGGGGGAGGGGTGTTGAGCGGCGCGCTAGGGGAGCGAGGACGTGCGAAAGCCCGCGGCGTGGGCGGGGCGGCCAAACCGAACGCCGGCTGCGGCGCAGTGGCTCGCGTGGGCCGCTCTCCTGTGGCCGCCTCCGCCTCCGCCTCCGCGGGCCGCGCGTCGAGGGCGCCCTCCAGCGGCCGCCTTTGAATGCGCGCCAACGCGAGCGACGCCCGCCGCCCAGAGGAGGTTGCAGGGAGTCAAGAGGCCCGCAATTACTTTGCCCGGCTTGCCCATTTTCTCGGACGGCGTGTTTGATCAAGTTCTCTCTGTTTTGTAAAGTATCACTACATGGAAATATATTGTAATGGTTTTAGAAGACTATTAACTACACGTGCAACCAAAAGTCTGAATACAAATTTTGAATTATAGGATTAATTTCATCATTCACAGATCTTTTGTTCATTTAATTGTTGAAGGTTCCACCTTGCCAATTACATTACAAAATGAGCATTATTTATTTGAAGTCGAATATAAAATGAATAAAAATTAAAGAAGATTTTAGATCTGATAATGTTCAGATCGTTTATTAATTGGAAAACGACACTTCTTTCTCTGCGTTTTCTTTATAGATATGGTGTGATAGCCCTATTCATTGCTCCAAAAACGAAAGTTTTTTATGTCATATGAAGTTGGTGAATAGTTCTGGGAATTTTACATGAAAATCTCTAAATCCTCTGTTTTATTTAGGCGTGAGAAAGGGTTTATATCTCTAAATTATTTTTTGAAATATCTGAAATTTCTAATCTTTTGATGTAAACGTTAAGAGCTTTCTTCCGCAATCTTTCATGATCATTTAAACTCTCCTAAATTTTAAAATAACACGAAGTAGATAAGCATTTGAAAACAAATTATTTTTTTGTAAATGTGCTGAATTTGTCTTAACTTAATGTTTTGGGACGTAATTATTTAAAGAACAACCTAGCATTCACACATATAGGTAGAACGTTTTAGAATAGTTTTCCAGATATTTACATCCCTTCATTATTGCTAGATAATCATCAAACATAGGAAAATATAGAAGGTCACATATTGAGTAACACGATAGACATGATAAGAATGAAAATAAACACATTAATAAAATTGATAAATACTAGAGACCTGAAGAAAGAGAAATGCTGCTAAACAGCAGAGAAATGCTACTAAAATTGACAGAAAATGGTTTTCTAAAAAGTAACTTCCTCACTGCTTCGCAACAAATAAAATATTCTTATTACAGAACAAGAAATAAAATATTTTAACAAAATAAGACTTTATGATAACAGCAATTGTACGTCATACACAGAAAAGAGATCATTATACACCAATAAAAACGAAAAACTGGTTCTACAACGCAACATGTGAAAAGCAAAATTTAATGGACGGTCTCTTCCTGAGAGCCTTGCTGTCATTTCTGTCGTTAGCAGTGAAGCATTGAATATGAGAATCGATTCGGAACGTGCAATATGAGAATAGGAGGGAATAACAAAATCAGATATTTGCATTTTGTAATTAAAACTCAAACTGTTTCATTGTTGTTAGATTTTCTCCAAGTTTCTAGATACCTAAGAAATCATCTCATCCGGACGGAGGCTGTATGGTTTTCTTAAAATTTCTGAACGATTTGATAATTAGTAACACGCGTATTTTAACATCTTGTTGCGAATTAAAGTTAAATTGTCTTGAACCAATGCAACTGACGACACCAAACCATGGTGTTTCGGTTCCGCTCCAAACCGCCTCAAACAACGCGGCTGCCAATAAAGGGGTCGCGTGGGATGCGACCCCGGTCCCTCGCGCGGACGCGTCGGGGGAGGAATTCGAGCGTCGCGTCGCATCGCGTCGCTTCGGGTCGGGTGGGCTGTCGGCCGCCGAGTCATCCGGGCAGCGACGAGGGCCCTCGACCCGCAATCGGGGCTCGAACTGCGCCCCTGAATGCGACGGGCGACGAGGACGCGTCCAGAAACACGAGAACGGATAAAAGGCGACCGGCAAGGGTCGGGAGAGCGGCGGAGCGGGACGGCGTCGGGTGGAGGCGCGGCGGTGTGGCATGGGAGGCAGTGTGGGGTGGGGCGTCTTGGAGTGGGAAGGAGCGGGAACGGTGTCATAGATCGCGGCAGAGCGGCGGATTGGGGCGGCTGTGAGGGGGCGAAGGTTAGAGACGTGTAGGGAGGGTCCCATCTCTTCTGGTCCTGTCCCACTATCACCGCCCGGCCCACCGCTGCCGATTGGGGCATGGAGGGGTGGTGAGGACGTGACACATCGGGAACGAGCAAAAATGACAGCGGGATGGGATAGGTGGTAGCGAGCGGGTTGGGCGCAGTAGTGGAGTTGGGACAGAACACGGGGTGGGGCATGGGAGTTGAGACGGGTGGGACAAGGTGCGGGGTGGGATGCGGGGCAAGGTGTGGGACGGGGCACAGGGCGAGGTACGGGGCGGGCCAGAATAGGGTGTGGGACGGGGTTCGCCGCGAGGTGCGGGGCTAGGCGGGATGAGGGAGAAAGTGGGGTGTGGGACGGGGGGCGGGAATGCGGGATGCAATGGGGGTCAAGGCAGAGTGCGGGGCGGGTTGCGGGACGAGGGGAAGTATGGGGTGGGGGCGGGGAGGGATGGGACTGGGCGGGCTGCAACGCAGTGGAGCTGGGTCGAAAGACAGGGCGAGGCGCAGAGAGTACAGAGTGGAGGGGCAGGGTGCGCAGCTGGGTCCGCAGGGTGCGAGCGGGGTGCGGGGCGGGTGGTAGAGTACGGGGCGAGACGGTGTGGCGGTGCGTTGAGAGTGCGGGGGGGGGGGGTCACAGGCGAGGCAGGATATGGGTCGGTGTGGGGTGCGGGGCAGGAAGCGGGTCAGGATGCGTGTGTGGTGCGGGGCGGGATGCGGGGTGTGCGGGGTGGGGCGTGGCGTGGTTCGGGGCGGGGTACGGAGCGAGGTGCAGGTTAGGCCGCGAGGCCTCGTACCATGACCCGGGGGGAGGCGGGATCGGGGCACAGTGCGTGGCGTGGACGGCACGACGCGCGAGGCGGGGCGGTGGGCGGCGGGGACAAACGCACGCTCCGGCTGCAATTTCATCGCATCGGAATTTCGACACATGCAGGACGAAACGCATGTGCGGTCGGAGGCTCCACCCTTATTGGGGAGATTCAGGATTCCGCGCGGAGGGCTCTAAACGATTGTGGTTATTGGATGGCGAGGAGAGTCGTTGCCGGACGAGGGCCGGCGCGGCGCCTCCGCAAAACAAATCGCTGGGGCGCGGCACATTAGCGCGTCGAGTGCACCCGAACGCGCGCGCGATGACGGAGGGTCTGTTCTAATAAGGACACTAGAGAATGGACTCGATTTCGGATTTGCCTTTATCACAACAATAGTCAGTCAATGCACAAGGTGATAGAGAGGTATTATTTTTGAGCGAAGGTTTTCATATCACTAACACTAAACGGGAGATTAAGCTATGTGTCTCTCTCAAAGTATCTATATCGTCAGATGGAGAAGTTCATTTAATTCCTTTCCACTAGTTTAATAAAATTCAAAATAAAATAAATGATAACGCAGAAAATTAACGAAGCTTCTTGTTATTAATATTATGTCATCAGAGTAAAGACAAATTGGAACAATGACCTAGGACTGACTTTTATTGTGCTGGTAATCCAGTGTGTTGTTGCAGGTTAAGGAAAGTTAAAGAGATTATCAACTTTGATTGATGTCAACATTTTAATAATAGTTAAAAGTTAGCAACACATTAAAATAACACTCTTAAATGGTCCCATGTCAGGATACCTGTTTATCATCCAGGAGATACATTGTGTTATTTCATGTCGTGAGTTCTTAAGGCGGCGGGTAGAAGCCCCTAGCGGTGTCACAACAAACTATTTAATCTGATGTAAGTCAACACTTTATTTTATATATTTTACTAAAATAAAGTACTATTTGTAATGTACTTGGGCGCGTGAACTCTCGAAAGTCGGTTTTTACATTCTGTCCTAATGCGTACTTAGAAAAGAAAAAGTATTGTAGTGCTTCAGCAGAGAGTGGGGAATTTTCCTCAGCAAATTATTAGGGGGATGTCGAAAAAGTTAATACAATTTTTTCTGATATATAGTCAATTACGTCCATCTTTCGACTTTGAAACAAATATTTTGACTTTTGGGGTACTTTAAATTAAACTTTAACTACATGTTCGTAATGTGACAAAAATGACTGCCTATTAAAACATTTCCCTCCTTGTATAGAGAAAAGTACTCTTAAAAGAATGTGGAAGTATAAGCTTACAAAGCATAAGAATAAGTTTGGTTGCAGTAGAGGCTTTCGAAGAAAAGTATAAGTTTGAAAGCATAAGTTTTCAAAAGGTCGAGCTTTTTTTACGTGTTTCTCCAACTACAATATTAGAAATCTAGACTTTTTCGTAACGAAATATGTTTTTCTTTTCTAACAAGGCCCCGTACAATTCTTAGTAAAATTACTAATTTTCACGTAATTGTGTGTAAAATATAGCGAATTAAAAATATATATTTTCTGGAAAACATTACATTTTCTTTTAAATTTTTCCTCAAGTAGAGCAAAGCACGCGTATAAAATTGGTGTCGTTCTTACTTTCAGTAAGTTCGTTTCATTTTCATATAATCGTAAAAACACAACTATTGTTCATTTTATTCACAATTAAACTGCTGCCTGGTAAATAATTCTAGAAGTCGGCTGCTAACAATGGTAGTTTCTTATAGGTTTTCCGTTTAATACCACACGAATATTGGAGCAATATTCCAACTAAAGGACTTAGGACTGTGCGCGATCTTTCCTCCCTCTTTTTTACACACACATTTATACATACATGCACTAGTCTACCACACATTTAAGAGACCAGTTGGAAGCCTAGAGTTTGTCCCGGCTGGGGTGGTGCGCCGTTGAGGGGAATACCTGGAAGGGGAAATCACACGCAAATCTACGTGCAGGTCCACGCCAGCTCTTACAACCCAGTTAGGAAGAAACGCCGCCACTACCCTAATAAAAAGTAGTACACTAACGGACTAATAATCATAGCAGTTGACGTCTCCGAAAACATCAATCAACTAATTAATCAATCAATCAATCAATCAGTCAACCAGTCAACCAAACAACCGCACCGCTGTCCCTCAGATATCTGTTACCGAAACACTACTGCTCCCCCTCATTTCTCCCTTCACGGTTTCATCCTGCCGTGAATGCAAAGGGAAGAATCAGGTCGCCTGAACCAAACGCGGTGGTTGACCTGGCTACACTACGGCAGGGCCATGGGCACACCAAGCTGGAAACCAACCTCAATCAGGTTTTTGTCCAGTTTCCCTGATCCTTAAGCACATGCTGAGATGTCCCCTTGTTTTGCTTCTGAACATAATTGTAACTTCAAATTAACTTCTCCCCATAGCAAGTCACACGCAGCTTTTAACTATTTTTGACTTAAATAAATAAATATTAAAATAAATGAAACCGCACACCAAAGTTACCATTTTCTTTAAAATATAACTCAGTGAAAATTGATTTAAAAATATACAGATGCAAATAAGTTAATAAAACACACAATCCTATTTTCTTTAGGTTTAATTTTAACCAAATTGTTTGAATTCTGGACATTCATGCACCCAAATCCAACAAAAATGACCATCTAACGCACTGCCCATGAATTTCAGCGACAAACACAACAGGTCACTGTAACACTTCTTTTGTTTCATAAACTCAAAGTAAATTCTATTTATTTCTCCCCAAGTGCTAAAATGAAGAACAATCGCCACCAGGAAAAGGAAGCAAATATAAGAGAGTATAATCATGAATGTAGCATTTAGAAATGAAATTTCTGAAATACTTTATACAAACAGCATAAATATAATTGATCATTAGATTTTATCACGCACAAACAATTAAAAATGGTTTCGACATGAGAAAAAACGGGAGAAGAAAAAAATTCTAAAAGGTATTTTTGAATGTTTTCCCAGCAGCCAAAAAAACAAAAAACAAGAAGATGTCGTAAACATACTTGGATAAAAGAAATTTTGAAATTATGAATGAATTCAAAAGGTTTAAATGAAGCACACTGTTAAAATAATAAAAATAAAGTAGAAATACTTAAAAGTAAAAATTATATAAATAAAGTAGAAAATTAAATTAAGCAGTTGTTAGATATTAACAAACTGCAGGAAGTTACAAAACAATGTTATACCGGTTAAATAAAAAAAATCACGGTTCTTAGAATTTAAGAACGAACACGAAACAAATGCAGTAAATTGTAAAAAAAATCTGCAGTTCTTGCAAAAGGAGGAGTGGGAAGGGGTTCTCGAGCCGGGGAAGGGGGGCGTCTGAGGCAGGACGTCAGAGCCACCGGCGCCGGCGGCACTGCCCGTCCGGATCAGCACGCGCCAGACAGCTGCCGGTCACGCAGCGCCGCAGTTGTGTAATTAGCCCGCGCCCCGCTGGAGGCGCCAGCGCTGCAGCTCGTCGCTGCCCCCAACGCCCTCCCCTCCCGCCGCCACCGGGCCGTTTAGCACCGCTTGAGCCGCCTCATTAGACGGGATGATATACATATTTTCAATTTGCTAATGAAAGTCTTGCACTGGTGCCACTATCGCTCCTGTCGGCAGCTGCCGGCATTAGTGTAATTGCGACTGCGACTGAGCCTGCGGCCCGCCCATCAACGCCCATCTCCTCCTCTCGCCTACACTACCTGCCCCACATGCCTTTCCTCCTCCCGGATGCCAAGTCTGGCTCGGCCTCGCCCAATCCTGTCCTCCCCATCCATCCACGCCCGGCCTCCGACACATGCGGCCCGCCCATCCACGCCCACCCCGCCCCTTGCCGATACTACCAGCCCCACATGCCCTTCCTCCTCCCGGTCGCCAAGTCTGGCTCGGCCTCGCCCAACCCTGTCCTCCCCATCCATCCATGTCCGGCCTCCGACACATGCGGCCCGCTCATCCACGCCCACCCCGCCCCTTGCCAATACTACCTGCCCCACATGCCCTTCCTCCTCCCGGATGCCAAGTCTGGCTCGGCCTCGCCCAACCCTGTCCTCCCCATCCATCCACGTCCGGCCTCCGGCACATGCCCACCCATCCACGCCCACCCCGCCCCTTCCCGATACTACCAACCCCATCTGCCCTTCCTCCTCCCGGCCGCCAAGGCCGAATCGGCATCCACATTCATTCACCTCCCGCACTTTCCTTTCTGGCCCAGATCATCACTATTTCAACTAAGCATTTTGCCAAGGGACTGACTCGTTTTTGTGTACAAAACATAAACATTATAATTGAATAGTGGTGTGGGTCCTTCTCTCCCGAAAATGGGGTTGTTTTGGAAAATGAAAACATATTCATAGTTGGGATCTGACGTGAAATTGAATTTTTTCAGAAAACATCCTACTTTGGCTACGTTGCACTCGTCATATATCACCTACTTTCGCGCCGACCTACCTTTGCAAATACCATGCCTCACGTTCTCGACTCGCCACATCCAGTCCCGCCTTTCTCCGCTCTGTTCCGTCTCATCGTGCCCCGATCCATGCAATCCATCCCTCCCAACTTTCCCACCTCCCTGTACATCCCACCTCGCCCCGGCGGCTCCCGTCCGATTAGAGTCGGGCAGCATCGTCTTGTCTTCCCATCTCTCCCTTTTATCCCGTCCCCTCCGTCCCTACCATCCCTACCTTGGGCATGCGTTCTGTGTCTTCCCATCTCGCTCGTACTGTTTTGTGTTTACCATTCTGCCTCAGCCCATTCGGTAAACCCTACCCAAAGACAAATTCCTACCCAGATTATCTCACACCTACGCTTCCCCACCCCATCGACAAGCTCCATCTATTTCCCTACCCTCCCACCGTCTGGGAATTTCAGAGCTCTGCTTCCTACGTCCGGTTTTGCTTCCAGAACGTTAGGCCCTCCACCCGTCCGTTTTCGAAAGGGAGAGGTTGCGTTCTATGGTCCGTCCGGGGTTCAAGACGGACGCTCTTTGAAGAAACGCCTTTACTCACATATTCCAAAAATTGAAAAGCGACTTTCTTCAATAAAAGCAGATACATGTAACATTATTTGTAGGGATTTAATTTTATGCTACACATAACCAACTGCGTGCGGGAAAACCTTTCCCACGCTATATTATTTAAGTTTGGTACTGACCATTAGAAAATCTTCTAAAAATGCTAAGCGCTAATTAAGAAAGTGATTTGTCTCAGTCTGTTAAATGACACTGAATATCCAATAGTGAAACTAAAAAAATTACAATTCGAGATTCTTCAGGATTCTGAACACTTCTCCCACGGACATGTGCCACGGAGTGTACCCAGAGGAGCGAAACAAATAGAAATGGAATAATAGAACAGGCTCTCTTTCCTATTAAGACCTACGTAGGATACCAAAGGCCTCTAAAGCGAAACTTTAAGGGTCCAGCATTGAACATATTTTAACACAGCTCTTAAAACTGTGCGAAAGACAAATTGATAAATGCACGGAAAAACAAACACTTTTCTTTAGATGAAAGCAAAAGCCTTTGATATCATATAATATTGATATAAAAAAGATGAAGATAAATATAATACCCTGAATCAAAACTTGCTCAATACACTTTGTCTAGTATTATAGGAGAAAGCTATTTTTCTCACATATACAAAACTCTTCTCTTTGTAGTAGAGTTGGAGACACAACTACCTAGTATGTTACTCTTCTGTATTTAAAGAAATTGAAGTTACAAAGTATTCTGAACTGAATGAATACATTTTTATAGAACCTTTTCGAATGCCATTTTTGTCTCAAATTCACGACAACAGATGTTAGATATCGGCTAGATATAAAATATACTCCAGCTATTAAATACTTTTCTAAGAATGCAATGATTTTCACCTCCCAATCTTTTGAGTGACGGAATTTTGGATAGTTCCTACGTAAAGTTTGAGGAAGAAATCCCAGAGGTGCGATAATTTTTGGTAGGACCTGCTTTTTTTTTATTTCAACAGGAATATATAAATTTTCAAAACTTGTTTCTAAAACGTTTCTATGCCTTCATAGCCTACACTTTTGACTACATTATATAATAACTTCCACAAGGAGATTAATCCGGTTATTTTGATGCATTCATTCTATAATGAGGATATCACGAAGTCGTACACTAATGCTCTATAAAGCTCAGCCTACGTTACAGTTTCTGGTGGGTGTTCATTCTACTTAAAGGACGTGTGTAGAATCTTGTAAATGTTACACACCTACCTGTGAGGAAACGATATAATCTATCATGATTTTTTATATATTCGGAGTTTTCAACTATTGAAGAAGCTTGTGCTAAAAGATAATAAATTATTATTATTATTATTATTATTATTATTATTATTATTATATTATTATTATTGTTAGTTTTTTTATCATTGCTATTATAATTATTATCATTATTACTTTCTGATGCTCTGTTTGACCGATCTTCTCTTTGGCTTGATAGATAGCAAGCAAATTAAGAATGAATCGGCGATGAAACAATCAGCAATGTTTTTTATTCACGTTCCTCGCGTGGCAAAGGGGGCAGGGGCAGGCGGCGGTTGTTCACTCCGGCAGCAAACGAGGGCTGCAGCAAACACGGTGCCGACGGCGCACGCTTAGTCGGAGGGGCGAGGCGGGGGGAGGAAGGGGTGACGGTGGTGGCTGCGGTGGCTTCCCCCAGTGACGACGCGTGACTTCTGATGGTAGAGGGGTGGAACCGAGATATAACCCGAGATCCGTGAAGCGAGAAGATAAGGCAGGTAGGGTGGTAGAGCAGGTGTGGAGGCCAAGCAGTGGGTAGGCCAATGGTTGGAAAGCCAGATGAGGTGGAGAAACAGAGCATGGGATATAGCAGATGGGGAGGTCAATCAGGTGGGAAGAGAAAAAAATCATAAGAATAATCGGTGGGGATCCAGAGTACTTTTGGATTGAAAGCAGGTAGGCAGGCGGTTGGGATGTATCGAAGAGTATGGGAATGGCTAAAGAAAGCGCAGTTGGGGAGAGCGAGGGACTGGGGTGAGAGAGAGGTTGCTGGCGGCGTTGACGGCGGGGGTGGCGGGCGAGGGGCGGGGCGGAGGCGGCGCGCCAGTCCCGCGTGGAATGCGGAGTTTCGGGCCGTTTACGGGCGACTGTAAAATATGAAAATGAGAGGCCGGCGCTCGCGACGGAGGGCGCGCGGCTGGGGCGCAGTCTGGTGACCGCGGCCTACAATTAGACCGACGGCGGCGGCGGCGGCAGCGGGGGTGGGGAGCGGGGACAGCGCGTGCGGGATGGCGAGGGAGACGCAGAGAGGTGGGGACGTGGGGGCGGCAAGCGATATTCTCGAGGAAGAAAGAGCCGCCGGAAACGTCTGCGAAGGGGAACGTTAGTTGAATGGACAGAAAATCCACGAGAATAACCTTAAACAAACGTACTGGCATGAAAACAAACACCTGTGTGAAAATTGTGAAAGTATGGAAACGAGTGAATTGCAATCTGAACTGCTATCTGTAACGAAATACGTTTGATATGGTGTAGTTTAAGATAGAACGTCAATGATATTTTAACGACAGGACGAATTCTCTTAAATGTAGACGTAGTGAAAAGAGAACAATTATGTAAGGGAATAGTGATATAATTTTCAACCGTTATACATCAAAACGTCTTCCGAATGTATGATTAATAATAAATACAAATGTATACATTCTAGTCCACCGAAAGCCATGTATTCCAATTCTTTACTTCTCCCATTATTCTTTGCTACTGAAGAACCAAATCTGGTTTATGGGACTGTTGTTCACTACAGATAGCAAACGTGTGCCAGAGGCTCTAATGTATTTCAGTTTCAGAGAAAAGATAAGTGTGAAGACATCAATGAAGAGCAGAAGTGAAATGACAAGCACTTCAGTCACTTACACTGAAAGTAAGGGAGGTGTAATCTCGAGAAACGTAATGAAAACGTAGGTACTAAGAGTTTTCCTGGAAGGAGAGATGTAGCAATGCAACACTACGGACGTGCTACATGAACCAATAGAAAGGGAAGTAACAGAAATTTAAAAAAAAGTGCAAACGCAAAGGTATGAATGGTCAGAGTAGCAGTTTGAAAGAGAACGTACGAAGACAATCCGGCGGATTCAAACCAGGTCCGACAAAATGCTGGACCTGATAACGCAATACAAATGATGAAAGAAATGGACATGAATGTGTGTTCTGAAGACACGCGGCGATAACAGTGACATGCGACGCGGCGAACAGAGCGCGTATGGATTTGAAGTGTCATTTAGCGGAAGCTAAGATGAAGAGTGAACGAGACGCAGAAGCTGAGGGGACGGGTAGTCGAGGTGGAATTTGTGTGAGGGATGACGGTGGTATTCATGAAATTGACAGTGATAGCAGTGGCAATAGTTGTGGCGACGGCAGCAAATGAGGAAGCGGCATAGGTGATGACGTGGAAATGGACCTGAAGTTTTGAATTACCACCTACCTTTTTAAGGGCCTTTATGACCGCTTTCATTAAGACCCCCGGCTTTCACTATCTCAAGGTTAAGTTATTTTCTGGATAATGTTCTAGTCTCTTATTACCACTGTTCTATAACCGAAAGTTAGTTATCCTCTACTTCACTGCGTGAAATTTGTGTTGGTGGGCAATGCTTTCTAGTTCTTAAAATATTCACAGATTGCAGATGTTTCGTGCAGTCATTATTTCTTTCATGCGATATTTTTTTCTTTGTGTGTTTGTAAACGTTCTGTTTACCAAATCTCATCGATTAGAAATCGTATATGATTCTGAGTATTGCAGAATCGAATAACAATATGATCGTGAAACTACAGCCTTTTCATTTTATTCAATAGCGAACTAAACCCCTTTTCTATATAAACGCGTCACCTAGAAGAAATACAATTTATTGAGAATTTACATTTGTTGCAAACATTATTGAAACATTTTCTTTTACGAAACGGAATACAGAAAGGGTTCATAACAGTAATGATTGGAAACTAAATAATCTGAATTTTTATTCAAACTCTTAACTATTTTACACTCACAAGTATCATCAATTATTATTACATAAGCTTACTTAATTCGCAATAATTCAGCGAAATTAACGGACGCGTACGAAGAATCCATAGTATTCTTAATAATCAAAATTATTTTGTCCGGAATGCCCACGACCAACGTTTCTTATATTGAAAAAATAGACCACGGAATTTGTTTCATAATACCACTTTCCCGAGCCTCCACTTCGAAAATGAATCTGCCAGTTAACGTGCTACCCCTTACTTCATTTTTTGTTTAACGTATCTTCCAGATTAACCTTCGGGCATGTTAACCTTCGGGCGGCCCGTAGCAGTTATAAAGAGTTCAGACGGGCAAAACATGCGGCGGACAGAAGAGGCGGCGGTCAGACAGGTTAAGGATGGGGAAAAAGCACAGGCGGGGGCAGAGGAAGGGTATGAAGAAGACAGAGGGTGTAAGGACATGTAGGAACGAAAGTGCAGGGAGGATGTCGAGGGTGAAAGAGGGCGAAGGAAAAATAAGATGGAGGCAGCAGGCGGAAGAGCGACGGCTAAAGACAGGAGCGGACAGGAACGAGAGGTAGTTGTCGAGATGAACAAATGATGGGTTGATGGGCATAGAAGAGGCATAGGAGATGGACTGGGGGGAGGGGAGTCGGGCGGGTAGTCGATTTAGAGACGGGAGAGAGAGAAGGCGGGAGAGAAGGCGGGAGAGCAGGCGGGAGAGCAGGCGGGAGGGCAGGCGCGAGGGCCGGGAAGGGTCAGAAAAGAGGGCAGACGAGTGGCAGAAAAGAGGGAGGCGAGATGGCAGAAGAGAAAGCAAAGGGAAGGAAGAAGGGAGGGCAGGCGAGAGGGCAACGAGAGGGTAGGTGGGAGGGCAAGCGAGAGGACAGGCGAGAGGGCAGGGGAGAGGGCAGGCGAGGAGGCAGAAGAGAAGGCAGCCGAGAAGGCAGCCGAGAGGGCAGCCGAGAGGGCAGCCGAGAGGGCAGCCGAGAGGGCAGCCGAGAGGGCAGCCGAGAGGGCAGCCGAGAGGGCAGCCGAGAGGGCAGCCGAGAGGGCAGCCGAGAGGGCAGCCGAGAGGGCAGCCGAGAGGGCAGCCGAGAGGGCAGCCGAGAGGGCAGCCGAGAGGGCAGCCGAGAGGGCAGCCGAGAGGGCAGCCGAGAGCGCAGCCGAGAGGGCAGGAGAGAGGGGAGCATAAAGAGAACAGCGTAGGGTGCGTGGGCTCTGCCATCTCGGGTGGCGTCGCAGTCTCCCCTCTCGGCCACTCGGAGCGCTGCCGACGCTGCGGACGCTCTGCTCGAGGTGCAGATCCGGTTTTATGAATGCGGAGAAGGCAAACACGCAGAGCAAATATTTTCTTTCAAAACGTTCCCTCTAATGTTTGGTTCTATGAATTTCACTGTTTCTGAGGTCGAATAAATATTAAATTTCAAGTGTCCTTGAATATCCGAGAGCAGAGGTTGTACATGCAAACTTTGAAATATCTTCTGCCTATTTTCACAATTATCTTCCAGCTTACACATTTCTGATTACGATTATACGGGATTTTCACTAATGATGTAGATCCGTTTCAAATTTACTGAGAATTTCCCTAAAATATATTTTCTATGTTATTATTCAAACAGATAACCTTAAAATCTTTTAAAAACTGAAAACATTGCTCTAATAATAAATAAAATACTTTTGTTAGCTGGAAAGCCTACATTTTCAGTATTACATTTCTGCCTGAAAACACAGACTTATAAATGAAAAGAAACATTGCACGAGGCATCCGCTTGAAATATCAACACGTGACATACAAAACCTTATATTCTCTTCACGTCATGAATGAATATTTTTTTTATCTCGAAGGGGCACTCACATTATTGTAGATAAAGAAAATGCTGTTAGAAATTTCTTGAAATCTATAAATTACTGATCAATTTCTAAAAAAAGTATTAAAACGATTTTCTGAACGAAAAACAAGTTTTCATATCTATTAAAATAAATGTTTACAGGAAATTTGCAAAATTTTAATGTAGAAACAATAAAAGATCGAGATCTTAACATTAACGAACTTGTCATGAAATTACACAATTTAAAGCGATAATATATCAAATCCACGTCCGTGGTAATGTTTTGTTTGTTTCGATTTAGTTCGTGACAAGACAATTCGCATCTTCCACAAAAAGGTTGAAAGAAAGATCTTCCGGATATCCCGACATACCATTCTGTCCATACCAATGACATCATTGACACGTACAACAAGTCGGATTAACCTTTCTTCCGTTTCAATTGTGAGGTTATGTTTTATGGAACGGGTGGAGCGAAGATGGTCCAATTTACTTACGTTGATATAGAATTATCCTGAGTTGTGCAACATGATATTACGTATTATTGATTGTATCACTTAATCATCAGATGTGTAATTTAGTTTGTTAGCTAAACTGTAGTATCAAGGTGTAACGCAGGCCAAATTTAAAATACTCAATATTTAAAATCTGGGTAATAAGAGTGAAATTAGATATATTTGTGAATGGTGAATAAATTATACTATATTTGGGAATGATAAATTGGTTTCCTTATCAATGTAAATTTGTATATTTTTTGTGTAAATTATTTTTTTCTCTGGATCGATTATTTTCTTAAGTTTTCAAATATTTTTAGATATTGATTATTGGTCTCCAGCCCACTGCAGTGGCGTAAGGCAAATACAGTAGATGTAAAGTTATTTACAACATATCATATGATACATGGTACACTAAATTCTAGTGTAAGATACAACAGAAAATTAGAGTTACATAATTGTTAAAAATGAAAAAAAACTCATCGGTTCGAGTCCATGAGGGTGTCGAAAAATGAAATGGGTAACTTTATTTTTAACCTTTTTCAGTGAGAATTCTGTTTGCCTTAAATGTAAAGTAATTGCTCAAGGAATCTGTAATTTTTGAAAATAGAATTTCATGGATAGGATGAGAAAGTAGAGGAGAATGGGTGTAATGCCAAGATAAGTATATAACTGTGTATTTGTAATGTACCAGGGAGCTAGTGTGATAGTGCGTTGGAAAATTTTAAATTTGTTAATGTTTGGCTGTGACGAGATGAATAGCAACATGAGGGGGAAAGATATTTTAATAATAGGATATAACTGATAGACTCCACTAGTAAGTAGTGCTATTTAGTGTTGTATATTTTGCCGCCATGTAAGTCTTTTATCAAACAGAACTTCAAGGCATTTGAAAGTTTTGTTGAGAGAGAGAGAAAGGTGATATTTTGTAATAGATATGAGAGAATCCGAGGGATGTCTAGTCTTCGAAAGTTAAAGATATTTTCCCGTCTTTTATTTGCATTTATTTTCATGTCTAATTTTTTAATCCAGGTGAAAAACAATGTAACATGATGTTGCAGAATTTTCACTGCACATTCAAGATTGTTGTCGGTGGAATAAAGTTCTGTACCATCAGCAAACAGAAATGTTTCAGAATTTTGGGTGTTGGTATATCAGACGTATAAATACGAAAAAAGTTGGGGAGAGTGTGGATCATTGAGGTACGTCTGCTTTGACGGTGTGAGGTGTGGAGAGAACTCCCGGGAGACGCATACAAAATGTGCGATTGGTAAGAAAACTTTCTACAACGCATGAGATATAAAATGGAGTACCAATGCTGTGGAGTTTAAAAGTTAACTCTAGGTGTCAAACGGTGTACTTGTGATCATGAAATCCTTCATCATATCTTCAGCTGTAAGACTTCAGGTTACATAGTCATGAGGGGTTGGAATCCTTCCAAATATATTAATGCCACGATCATTATGTAGCCTAGTTTAATAAGATTGTATACATTTACAATATTTACCAAAATAATTATTTACTTATATTTAAAAAAATATTCAATTGAGCTTCAAATTTACTATGGACATCCTACGTTTTCATCTTTCACCAGGACGAGATATAATATGCGAAATGCCCTCCTTGTCACTCTATTTTTGTTTACAAGATATGAAGAGAAACCTGGCTTCCTTTTGACTCCTTCCTCGTCTTCTTCATCCGTTATTGAAAATTAACACAAAGCGATTGCTTCTTTACTTAACATTAGGTAGACGTCGTACACAAGAGAGGGATCAGGAAGTGAAATTGACTCCAAACTGAACGGTTCCATCTCGTTCCGTTTTACAAAAACTGCCGTCCGTCTCGAGTCGTCTCGTCTCGTCTCGTCCCGTCCCGTCCCGTCCCGTTCCGTCCCGTCCCGTCCCGTCCCGTCCCATCTCGTTCCGTCCCGTCCCGTACTGTCCCGCCCTGTCCCGTCCTGTCCCGTCCTGTCCTCTTCCGTCTCGTCCCGTACAGTACCGTACCGTACCGTTTTGTCCCCTCCCGTCTCGACCCGTTCCGACCCGACCCGACCCGTCCCGTCCCGTCCCGTTCCGTCCCGATTCGTTCCGTGTCGTCTCCTATCGTCCCGTTTTGTCCCGTTTCGTCGCGTTCCATTCCGTTCCGTCAATTCTATACTGACCCAGTGTACGTTTCTATACTGACCCAGTGTACCCAGTGTAAGTTTTGTGAGTACATCTGTATCCAAAATCAAACTCTTATAGGGATCCCCAGTATCTTTGCCTTTTGGGGTACACCAGAATAAAATGATGTGATGTATAAGCGGTAATAATATTAATATCACAGGAAATTTGACAGAACAATATTGGCATGGTAAAAAGGGAAAAAGGAGAATCCCGTTAGAACCTGCTGCAAACCATTTTTTTTCACTAGAAACTCAGTATGGGTAGATAAGGATTTAAACGCAAGTAAAGGGTTATATACAATATTAAATTGAAATAAAACGGCATTTTCAAAAATACTTATTGTCATTGTAAATCATAAAACAAATAGTATATTAATGTAATACCACTTACTGTTTTATGTATCCTGAAGTGGAGCGTGTCAAGTAATATTTACAAATATTATATTATTTTTGTTTTCATACCTGCGACTCTCACCTAGCGTATTATGCCTCTTGTAGTGTAAACTGTTTTTTTTTATATTAACTCATCTTGCCTAGAGGATCTGAAAACTACACCACGAGTTGCTCCAGCATCCGATGTAGTAAATAAATTCACCACAGATCTAGATCCAGTTACTATCCCATCCCCTGCGAGTGCATTTTGTGCTCGGGAGGAAAGAGCGAAGATCTGGGGTGCCGTTCGTCGCCCGCCCTTAGATTAAGAGCAGCTCTTGCCCCAACGTGCCCCGTGCACCGCACGACCTTTTCGAAGCTGCGAGTCCGAGCGTTTACGGGTGATCTCGCCGTTGTTTTCGTGTTTTCGCACGCTCTTCCAAGGAAGCGTTGATCTCCGCTTTAGAGTTTACTTGCTAGAACTCCTTCCGAACCCTCTAGCAGCTCTGTTTAAATGCCTACTTTTCTTTGAGTACATTCCTTTATTCCACAAACATCTACGACTAAAAGTATTTTTTTAATAAGCTGCTGCTATAAAACAACGAATGTGTGTTATGGCTCTACGAGGTTTAGAGTTTCTACAATTCAAGCACTCGTACTTGATTATAAGGATTACGGCAGGCCGGCACTTATTTCAAAATTGGCTTGATCAAGAAAATGAATGTCAATTTCGTGCATTCCCGATTACATATCTATAATTTATATTTAAGAAATGATTAAAACTATGGCTGAAGCTCAATATAGTTTATTTTCCCTTTCTATAAATCTTCGTGCGCAATAATACATAACTATTGGAACGGCTTTTTTTTACTTTTCGAAGGATTATATTATGCTTTTAGTAACTATATCGGTGTTATTAGCACCCACAAAAAAAATGCATTTTACTTTTTGGCATTCCATTTCGTTTTTGTGTGAATTATTTTTCTATCAATTTGCAACTATATAAAAAGTCTATTGGAATGTCTTTATACAATTGTTTGTCACCTGGAACGGATAATAAAGGCTTTAGTGGATTGTTTTGTATTTTATATATAAACGCGAATTGTTATTTATGTATGCACGCCTTTTCACTTGTTTTCGGGAAACCAAACCTACATGTGAAGACAGTTAATACGACTTCAAAACTGTAATTCTGTTCCTTATTTATGATTACATGCGCCTAAAACTGACGAACATTTATTGTGAGAAAGAACACTCGTGATTTAAAGTAAGAACTCTTGTTTAAAAGTAATAATATAATTATAATATTAATCATAGACATATGGATTTGAGAGAAATTCCCAACAAGGAAAAAAGGTTTTAATTTTTTAAATTAATAAAAATTCTTCTTTTACTTAATAGTACCCACACAAAGATGCTTCAAGATTACATTTATTCAACATTTTCTGTTTCTGAGTTATTGCACTTTCATCCTTTGGTCTGCTCACCATCTGTCATACCCCTGCTGGTATCTAGTCATACGGTTCACCAAATCCACTCGCTCTGCCCACACCTTCATTATGGTTATCAGTCTTGCCAACGTTGACGGATTTCTCATTTCCAGGACTCAGCGGCCTCCCGGCCACCCGATAATGAACGTTCGACGTAGAGCGACTTGTCAAATAACTCAGAGAAATTTCGCAGTAGCAGCTGGAACACTTCAATTTATTGTCAATGGCGAAAAGAAAATTAACGAACTGTCAACCACTTTTTCCTTAATCTGCTTCAGCCACACGAGAGTTAATAATGGAAAAAGGACAAATGGGACGTTAACTCATACTCTTTTTTTCCTTGTAACCCCGAGACAACTTTTCCGACTTTTAATACTTATAAAGAACAATGAATAAACTCGATAACAACACTGAAAGGAATACGATACTGTAGTTTAACTGAAAACTCAAAACATCATCATGAATATATTAGTTTATTTAAATTGTACAGTGATGCTTGTCATTTTTGATTAGATGTCAGAGACAATATTTCTAAAAACCTAAAATAACATTATTAATTGATACGTTTTGCATCAATAAGATAATATTTTTAACTATTTTTCTTCATTATTTGTGAGTTTTCAACACATTTGGATATTTGTAATGATAGTATTGGGAGAAAAAATTAAAGCAGTATAGTTATAAAAAGTTCATGATATTCCTATTAAATTTGTCTGAGTGTCCCTGGATTTTAAAAGTAAGCAAAAACAAGCTTTTCCCAAGTAAAGTAAAATTTGAAAACGTAAACCATTTTGATTATTACTTATCCCAACGTCACGCACAGATTTCTGCGCAACGCTTCAAAAAGTCTGGAATGCCACACAAAAACGAAGAAAGACCATAAGCCAGAAACGGAAGCATGGCAGTACACAACGATAAAAATAATTTCCCTGTTTCGCGCGACGAGGCACGATCGTAACCTCTCGTAACCTCTGTAGGGCGCTGCAGGAAGGGGACGAGGGAGGTGCGGCGCGCGCTAGTCACGCTGTGTGTCGTCTCAAGTCCTTTATTCCACAGGCGGCGACGAGGATCCCAACGACCACTAAGCAGGTTAGTACCTCGCGCGAGAGGAAACGAACTCCCTTGGCGCCGGGCGAGCAGGGAAGTGGAGTGGGTCACGAGGAGAACGCAGCGGTGAGGATCGTGGGAGTGGAGTTGGCGGGGATTCGGTTGACAAAGAAGTGGAGTTTAGATTCATTCATTTCAACAAACAAATTCAACACTGACAAATTCACGTCAACTACCTGGGTCATCACTCCCGTAGGTGTAATCCATGTTTGTTTGTTTTTGCTTGGGAGGGGGCGGTGATCTTTCCGTCGCTGTATGGCGCCGACCTACCGTGGGCTAGCGGGGTTTTTCCCCAATCAGGTATCTCCCATCAGCGAAGCACCACCCCAGTTTGGACATGCTTTTAGCTCCTGATGGGTCTATCGACATGTGTGGTGATGTAGTGCGTGTTAGTGTGTGTGTGTGTGTGTGTGTGTAAGGGGCGAGGATACGACATGGAAGAGGAAGGAAAGATCGCGCGTTGTCCTTGGCCCGTTTTTCAGAGTACTACTCCGGCATTCTGCTGGTTGGGGAAGGAGAATGGAAATAAAATAATAGAAGATGAAGAGGACGTGAAACTGAAGTGACAGGTTGAGGCTGAACGGAAATGAGATAGAAAATTACAACATGACCTTCTGGGTAACATATGATTTCACTTTATAGTATAATCTCTAAGAAAATATTAGGGAATTGGTAACAGGGCCTCGAGTATTCGATTGATTAATTGATTTCTTGTGATTCGGGGTGCTTTAGCTGTTAATGTCATTAGTTCCGTAAATATAGCGCATGTTTTCTCTCTCTCTTTCTGTCTCTCTCTATCTCTCTTGAGAGAGGGAGAGGGAGAGGTGGCGGTGTTATTCCTCTGACTGATACGGCGTTGATCTACACGCCAGCTTAAGGAGTTTTTCACATCTAGGTACCTCCCACCACTGGAGCGTCACCCAAGCCGAGACAAGCTCTAAGCTCCCGACCGGTCTCCCGGCATGTGTGTTAGTCTAGTGCAAGCAAGTAGAAGTGAGTGTAAGTAAGGGGTGGATAGGACAAGGAATGGGAAGAAAAGATCGCGCGCGGCCCATTGCCCATTTGGTAGGGTAGTGTTTCGGCATTCACCTCAAATATTCAAATTCTTACTATTGAACTAAACGTTTGTGGTAAATGCGTGGTTTCAAAAAATATTCGTTTTATGTCAAAATGTTTGAAAATGAGTGTGCCATGAAAAACTGATTCCCACTGTAGAAATAAAGTTCTAGCCTTTTTTGTGTTATACTATATTATTAATTCTTTTTCATATAAGATTTAGAACTATATTGTATTTTTTTAAGATTTTAGGAGGATCTGTGGGGTAGATCGACAATTGTGTTTATTCCCAACTGTTGAGTTCTACATTTTGAATTTAGAGAATATGGGAAAGAACGAAGAGTTTATGCTACAGATTAAACATATTTAACCCGACAACAATTTTTTTCCAAAATTGAAGAATGTTATACATTTGAATGTAAAAAAGACAAAGTTATGTCACAAGATGATTATGAATACAAATGATAAAAAGTTTGTACGGCATTGTACGGATGTAAAATTATGTACGAATCACTACTTACAATTATCTCCGATACAGTAAACAGTGGGTCGTCAACGAACTCACCTGTAATCAAACAGAATTAAATAATTATATGACACATATATTTGTAATTAATATAATATTCTGTCACAAATAATAAAAAAGTGACTATACGATTTAGATGATAGTGTAACTTAACTTGCTACATTAGAATATAAATAGTTACAAAATGAATCCAAAAGAATGGTGTGAGTTGTTTCACAAATGCTATTATCGACATAAGTTGCATTAACATTTTATGATGTTTCATTTATTGCGAGATTTTAACTAAGGGCACAAGTAAACGGTGGGTCGTTAAAACATTTTACACTGACTTTGAATACTCTTTTACGAAATGTCTTCTATATAAAAGAGAACGATGTAACATTTATGTTTAAATTAAAACTTTTCGAATTACAAAACATATCCTCTAGAGAACAAGACTGACAATGGAAAACGAAATAGGGCCTAAAGAGAATTAATGTAAATAAAGGGCTGGGCAGGTCGGTCGACCTCCAATGCAATTGTTTGGAGGATGTGATACTTGACGCACATGTAGATCAAGCATTGGGGACGTTAGAAGAACCAAGAACATTCCTACAGGTATTCCACCAACAAGGACGATTACCAACTATGCAAATACCAGCATTGGCTTAATTCAATAGCCGCCAAGTATTGATCTGAGAAGTCACGTAAAATGACTTATCAGAATAGACGCCCGCGAAGAGTCTCTCCAGAGAGCGGCCTAAATTTGACATTGCAATACACCAAGTATCGAAAACCCGTACACTTCGGGATTCGAACCCTAGGAATTATCCCGGGCAGAAACGGTGCAGTGGTTAAAACAGTTGCGCCGAGTCACAGCAGCCAGTATAGTCAATAGAAGGAGAGGGAGAGAGGGAGAGAGAGAGGAGAGAGAGGGAGAGAGAGAGGAGAGAAGAGAGGAGAGAAGAGAGGAGAGAAGAGAGAAGAGAGAGGAGAGAACGGAGAGAGGAGAGAGAGCAGAGAGAGGAGAGAGGAGAGAGATCGGAGAAAGGAGAGAGGAGAGAGAGAAGAGAGAAGGGAGAGGAGAGGAAGAGAGAGAGGAGAGAGAGCGGAGAGAGAGCGGAGAGAGGAGAGAGAGGAAATAGGAGAGAGAGGAGATACGAGAGAGAGGCGAGAGAGAGGAGAGAGAGGCGAGAGAGAGGAGAGAGAGGCGAGAGAGAGGAGAGAGAGGCGAGAGAGAGGAGAGAGAGGCGAGAGAGAGGAGAGAGAGGCGAGAGAGAGGAGAGAGAGGCGAGAGAGAGGAGAGAGAGGCGAGAGAGAGGAGAGAGAGGAGAGGGAGGGGAGAGAGAGACTACAAAAGTCACGACCCCTCTGCCGGGCACAGACTCGGCGTCGCAGCGTCATAGGGCTGCTTTCGCTGCGCTGCGCCGACGCGAAGACGGCCGCAGGGGGTCCGGGGCCGCGGGGGCCGCAGGGCCTGCGCGGGGGCGGCGGCGCGGGGGAGGGGGGGAGAGAGGAGATAATCACAGGCCGCACTCGACGCCCAGGCGGCCGGGCAGTCACTTGAAGAGCGCATCAAAGTTGCAGGCGGTCCACGACGCGTTAATTGCCCGCCACTCTACGACATGAATATTTCCCCGCGCGCGCCGACAGCCGCGCTCGCTTCGCCTTCTGCGAGAGGCCTCGTCGACAGCGCCGCAGACGCCGAACCCGCCCGCGCCCCACCGCCGATTGTCTTCGCTCCGCGCGGTTGGCAGCCCTTTCCAGGAACAGCGCGCGCGACGTGTGGGGCGGTTAGTTGCGGCAATTATTCAGGTGCTGCGCGCACTATTTTATTCGACAGTGGAGAGGTAGAGCATGGGTCCTCCTTGCCACCTGGAGTTATAAGGAACCACACTGCTTTGCCTCCTGGAGTCGTGGGTAGGTTGTGGTAGTTTGCTGTCACTAAGAAGGCGTTCAAGGTAACGCAGGACCACCGCGTGAAATGTCGGTACCACGAAGCTAGAGAAATGCATAAGGTGAAGTGAAGTATTACATTTAGCCAAATCTTCAACTAGCCTCGTTATATACCTGCGAGAGTCCGTCGACAGCGAATTGTCTTCGCTCCGTGCGATTGGCAGCTGTTCCAAGAAAACCATGCAAAACGAGTAGAGTGGTCGTGTGACGCGGTAGTTCCGGAAATTATTCATCCGCTGCGCGGAAATGTTTTACTCGTCTGTGTAGAGGTGCTGGATGAATCCTCTTCACCGTTTGTTGAATAAGTACCCGTCACGTGTCCTCTTCTCGGTCCACTCAGGGTTTAAAGCTTTTCCAATCTACGGCGGTGACTCCACTTAGTAATAGTAATTAAAAACAACATGTTGACTAATATCAGGAGTAACACAATCTCGAAAAGAAGAGTGTAGATTTGAATGAAGGACTTTTCTTTTTGCCAAGTTTCGAACTTATAGAATATTCAAGACTCTTACATTGTCAAAATCCAAATTTACTTGGAAATATCGTTTAAGAATAATTAATTAAATATTGGTAGAAAATATAAAACGCTTATTGATTTTAAAAATTAAAACAAGTATAAAATTAATATGGTAGTTTATAATCAACTCAACATGTATACTGCACTATTACAATAATGTCCACAATACATTGGGTTGTAAATTTAAATATATTGCCTAAAATGTTTTCCCAAATACATTATCGCAAAATTCATTCGCTGACTGAATACTTTGTGACAGAGAAATTAAATTAAAAACCGACAGTAATTTTGCCTCTTACAAGACAATTAAATACCCAAATACCACTCCTCAAGCGAAAGAGAGTATATTAGCTTCTCAAATCCATACCTTCAACCCAATCGTGTAGCAACACATCAATTTACAAGAGACGACCTAATGAAATAGAGAATTTCGCTCATAAATCTATAATTAACAAAACAAACCTAACGTACCACTCATCATCACATCGCGCGACGTAACTCTTCCCAAAAATAATCAACGCCTCCGGATATTCCGAACTTTCGTCCAATTTATCACCTCCGCGTGGGAGGGAAGCTGTTGAGCCGGCACAGACGAGTCGACTCCATCGTTACGTAATAACTACGAGCGAGGAAGTACCTCCTCCATCAAAGGATTATCGCGCGCGCAGCGGGACCAGCAGCAGCTGGGGGCGGGGCGGCGGAGGATGAGAGAGTGCGGGGAAGGGCGGGGGTGGAGCGGGGGTCGGCTTGGGCGGAGGCTGTGCAGGGGTGGACCAGCAGCAGCTGGGGGCGGGGCGGCGGAGGATGAGAGAGTGCGGAGAGGGGCGGGGGTGGAGCGGGGGTCGGCTTGGGCGGAGGCTGTGCAGGGGTGGACCAGCAGCAGCTGGGGGGCGGGGAGGCGGAGGAGCGGAGGGTGAGAGAGTGCGGAGAGGAGCGGGGGTGGAGCGGGGGTCGGCTTGGGTGGCGGCTGTGCAGAAGTGAAGCGGGACGAAGCGGGGGTGGATCGTGTGAATCGCCGCTCGGGGCGCCCCTTCCGGCGGAGTCCGGAATTACCGCGCAGCCCCGCCGGATTTGTGCGCGTCGCGTCAACAAGCAGTCCTTCCTCGTCGCTTCTGGCCGTCCCCGTCACGCCCCGTCCCGTCCCCGTCCGTCCTCGTCCCCGAGGCAGCGCGCCGTAATGGAACAATCGCAGGCGCAGGGGCTGGAAAAATACGCCCCTCTCCCCCCCCTCAGCCGGTCCGGAGGCCGCGCGCCGACGGCACAATCACAATATTTCGCTCCATCAAATCCCCGGACAGCGCCATCCACGCGCTCAAGAGCCACGTCCGATTCCGGGACACGATGGGCGGCTGTCGACCAAGGGCTGGAAGCCGTCACCGACTCAATCACCGACAATGACCAACTCCACCACGCTCACCATCATCAGCAAGGCCAACACCACCCTCGGCAAGACAAGCACCCTCGTCAGCTACGCCAGCACCATCGTCAGCAACACCAGCACCTTCGTTGACAGCATCAGCACCGTCGTCAGCAACATCAGCGCTGTCAGCAACACCAGCACCTTCGTTGACAGCATCAGCACCGTCGACAGCAACTTCAATACCATCATTAGCAACTTCAATACTATCATTAGCTACTTCAACACCCTCATCACTAACTTCAACACCATCATCACTAACTTCAACTCCATCATCAGCAACACCAACACTATCCACAACAACAACAACAACAATACTATCCTCAGCAATACGAACACCATTCTCAAGAAGACCAACGCATTCATCAACAGTAATACCATCATCAGTAACATCACTAAGAATATAGTTGATGACGTCAATAACCTACCAATAACCAATAACCTACTTCACAATTACCGTCTTGAGCACATTACCGTCTTGATCAAGTCCAGCGCCACCTTTACCAGCGCCATTATTGCTATCGTCACCCTTGACTACTAAAATAAAGTAAAGCATCATCAATAGAAACACTAAGACCAGCTTTTTCATCGTCTTTACCATACACTCGTGATTATCCCCAGGGTCACTGCACTGACATAAGCCTCGCCCCATATTCCAGCATCACTGTCATCATCAGTAACAATATCATCACGAGAATCACTGCCACCAACACCGCCAACAATGAAACTTAACTATAACATCACGTATATTAGCATTAGGCCCGCTTCACACGGCGCGGCCGCCGCGCGCTTCGTTCAAGGAGCATAGCTCTTCCGACGCAGCCACCGCCGGAGCCACCGCCGGAGTCACGGCCGCACCGCCGCCCGCCGTGGAAGGGGGTGGGGTCTGGAGGGGTAGGTTTCGCCGACCCTCCGGCGACGACGAACAAAGGGACCCGAGCAGGTAGAACGCCGCGACCGGCGGCACAGTGAGAAGGCTCCCATTTAAAGCTGTGTTCTGCTAGCGGTGGCGCGCGGCCACTCCTGCGCTTCTGGTGGCCGGAGTTCGGCGCCTGCTGCCGCAGCAGCCGCCACCCGCTGCACGTGGGAAGGCCTCCATTCAAACCAATGCTCTGCTACGCGGCCCGCTGCTGCGTGGCGCGCCACCCGCTTCACGTGGGAAGGGGCCCTTATACTCAACGACAGTAGCAAGAGTAACACCAGCTCTTTCAACATCAGCCTGACAATAACCACCGCAACACTAATGCGATCAACATTCGCATCATTATAAATATTTATCGTAATAGCTAAATCACGACTGTAACTATTCTTCTCGCAAAAAAGTCTTGATACTTTTCTGGCCTAATTCCACATACTTTCCATATTATTCTGCAGTTATGTATACATTCGTTTAAGATATGCTTCGGGACTTCCGTTTTTAATTGATTATATTCTTGTAAACGTAGTGTTGATTATATTTGTTTTAAGTCCTTCGTTATATTTGTTCAACCTACGTTTTCTAGCAAATATTCATTGATAACGAGTGAATTTATTATTTACACTACTTCCACAAACTTTCCTCTAGCTTTCGTCTAGCTTTAGCGTGGTATTCCGTTCGAGCAATACAAATTTTGTTTTTTTAGCACTTGCGTCACTGAGAACTTTTCTCTATCCCCCTCCCGGCTTACTACATACATCACTCTCTATTCATGCACACACTTTTATACACCGAACGTCAATCTTTGATTTTCACGTTCTGCGTTATAAGCCTCGACCGTTCATCCTCGTCACAAACTCCAATATTCAGCGCCAATCCCAACACTGCAGCCGTCTCCAGCACCATTGTTTTCACCAAGCAACTTCATCTGCCTCCATTTCCTCGTTTGCCCACACCGCCATCAATGCTTTCGCAGGTCATCCCGTCACACTGCCATTGCTCCCATCTCCATGTCCATTTCGCTGCTGCCCATTGTGATCCGCCAGCGGTGACGTTTTCTCATATAATCACCCCCCTCTCCCACGCCCGGGCCTCAACAATGCGCATGCCGCTCCCACCACCTCCCACATCTGCTCCAACCGAGCCCCCCCCCCCCCAAACTCACAGCTTCCCTTCCACCTCTGACCTACTAAACAACAGCAAGCGACAACAGCACCTCGTCATTCTGTAGGGATTCCTTTGCAATAACGGTTACTCATACTCGTGAGAGTCAAGTTCTTTTGGGCTCATCTCGACTTACGACACGCCTACGTTAAATAACGGCAACTCGAGACCATCACAATCACCATCCACAACGGATTCCTCCATTTATAACACCAGTCCATCGTACACGGTATCCCATCGGTTACTATCGCCATCATCACCGTAAACCTCATATCTCCAACCCGGTCGAAAACTTTCGCTTGAGTCCAAATACACATTATCCAAATATTCTGCTCTGCATCCACTACGCACACGCCTGCGTCACCGCCTCTGGCTCCGCAACCTCCCTTCCGCCCGCCCCCGCGCCGCTCTCCCGGAGGCCGATGCGTCATGCTGCTGACACTTCATCGAAACGGCTTCAATTGCCCGTCTCCGGCGTGGCACTCGCGCGGGGTCGGGGTGGGGGGGAGTATGCCCGAAGGGGAGGTCCGGAGCGCGGCGGGACCCCCGCCGCTCCACTAAGCAGATTTAAGCCCCGGCCGGCGCAGGGGCGCAGTGGGGCCGGGGTCGTGGAGTGGGCGGGGAAGAGCAGGGGCGTGACGGGGCCGGAGTGGGAGGGGACGGTGGTGGAGCGAGGGGAGCAAGTGGTGGGTGAGCGGGGGCGGACAGGGGGTGGAGCGGGGCGTGGAACGGGGGCAGAGAAAGGACCGGGGGCAGAGCGGGGCAGAGCGAGGCAGAGCGGGACGGAACGGGGCGGAGCGGGGCGGAGCGGGGCGGAGCGGGGCGGAGCGGGGCGGAGCGAGGCGGAGCGGGGCGGAGCGAGGCGGAGCGGGGCGGAGCGGGGCGGAGCGGGGCGGAGCGGGGCGGAGCGGGGCGGAGCGGGGCGGAGCGGGGCGGAGCGGGGCGGAGCGGGGCGGAGCGGGGCGGAGCGGGGCGGGGCGGAGCGGGGCGGAGCGGGGCGGAGCGGGGCGGAGCGGGGCGGAGCGGGGCGGAGCGGGGCGGAGCGGGGCGGAGCGGGGCGGAGCGGGGCGGAGCGGGGCGGAGCGGGGCGGAGCGGGGCGGAGCGGGGCGGAGCGGGGCGGAGCGGGGCGGAGCGGGGCGGAGCGGGGCGGAGCGGGGCGGAGCGGGGCGGAGCGGGGCGGAGCGGGGCGGAGCGGGGCGGAGCGGGGCGGAGCGGGGCGGAGCGGGGCGGTGCAGAGCGGTGGCGAAGCAGGGACGGAGCGGGGGCGGAGCGGGGGCGGAGCGGGGGCGGAGCGGGGGCGGAGCGGGGGCGGAACGGTGGGGGAGCGGGGGCGGAGCGGGGGCGGAGCGGGGTCGGAGCGGGGGCTGAGCGGGGCGGAGTGGGGCGGAGCGGGGCCGGAGCGGGGGCGGCGCGGGAGTGACGCGGGAATGGAGCGGGGGCGGAGCGGGACGGTGCGATGGGGGGGCAGAGCACGGAGGGGAAGTGGTGTGACGGGAGGCGGAGCGGGGGCGGAGCCGAACGTTCGGAGGACAATGGCCGCGCCTATATTTGTCAGCGCTCGTCTCTCGGCTAACGACAGGCGCCGCGTTTTATTGAGGCGCCTTAACAACGGCCAACTTAACTCAGCGATCCTTTTTTTTGCTGCGTGTGAGCGCGAATCGGCGGAGGCTGGGTGTCAAATGAAGGGAGCGGGGCGATGGTGGAGGGCGCGTCCAGCGGAAGTAGCGGCTGACGAGGTGAGGGTTGGAAATGAGGATACTGGGCAGATCCGCAGTCGATACGATGAAACGGGGGAAAGAGTTGGTGTGTTAGTAATATCTGTGTTTCTAATGCATAATTACGACTAAATGTGCGGGAAGGGTCTAGGAAAAAGACCTTCTGTTAGCAGAAGTGAAAAACTATTGTAAGATTAAATAACGAACAAATACCCATTTTAGGTGTAAGGAGGACCTGAATTGATGAATAGGTATAAAGTGACGTAGGTTGATATAATGTGGCTGTTATGAATAGGAGATGAAAGAGGAAAAGTAACAAGGCAAGAAATAGATATATCGCCATAGTTGAGGACAAATTGCAATAATAGTGAGAACCGAAAAAGAATTATAAATCAGATCATTTCTGACCTTCTCAGTTCTTTCACAACTGGAACTAAAGACACTTTGTTGGTTTGAAATACCTCGAATATCCACGTGGTATTAAAAACGACGCTGCCATTTCAATATTATACCATAACTGAATAACAATTTTACTTTGTAGGTATACAATAGTCACAAATTGAAAATGTTCATAGTCACAAGGTGACTGAAAAAATCACATTTAAGCCATCTTTGACACAATTTGTTAGTTTTAAATTATTTCTTTGTGTTATATCTAATTATCCTTTCATTTGAGATAGAGATCTTGTTTATTTTATTTGTAAAGTTGAACAAGACTTTTCATGTTCGAGAAATTGGACATACGTTATTTATCTTCGGATATGTTAATCACGAATAACGCAATTCGGAAACAAAAATGTAAAGATAATACTATCTTATTATCATGAGAGTTCATTTCCAAGACGCGGATTAATAATTTCATGAAAAATTAATTAATTATTTTCAGGTATTCTAAAAAAATCGAAAATATTAGATATTCCAAAACAATTTGTTTATAGTGAAATAAAAATTGTAATAAAAATCACATTTTGCTTCCAAACCATCTAAAGTTTTAGATTATAGAATTTAATATTGAGTTACTCGTATATAATTCTTAGCTGCCGTTACAATTCAATTAATAATTTGATAGATTCAAAATCCAAATCAGAAAGAAGTCGAGTTCCTTTTGATTCTGAATTTGAAGGTATCTTTCTCAAATGAAATGCCTTCTTCAAACCAGCAAATCCAAGGTTTTTACCGAACTGCTCGCGGCTCATGACGAGCTGAACAATCGCCAGAATAGGCAGCTGCGCCCCGCGAGAGTGCCCCGCGTCCGTCATTTGTCCGGCGTCGGCAGCGGCGTCACACGGGACGCTCTCGGAGGGCGCGCGCAGCCGAGGTAAAAATTAAATGACGAAGGACACCGGCGAAAACAGGAGTGGCGGGGGAGGGTGGGGGCGGGGCGAGACAGGGCCTTTGGACGGGCCGGCGGCTGGGCTGAGGGGAGTGGCGCGGGAGGGTAGACGGCAAGTGGGCTAGGGTAAGGGCAGGGCGGGAGCGGGGTTGGGGCGGGGTAGGGAGAAGGAATGGGGGGGACCGACGGCGTGGTGGGATGGGGTTTTTGAACGGGTTGAGAGTGGGGCTGAGGGTAGGAAGAAAGTAAGTGATCTAGGAAGAGGACCCGGACAAGGGTAAGGGCAAGGTGGGAGTGGGGTTGGGGCGGGGTAAGGAGAAACAATGGGGGTGAAGCGAGGGCGGGGCGGGAAGGGGTTTCTGGACGGGTTGGGGGTGGGGCTGAGGGGTGGGAAAGGATCAGGCCAAGGACGTGGGCAGGTGCGGAAGCGGGGCTGTGGCGGGGGGGGGAGGAGAAGGGACGGGACCGGAAGGGTGGCGGGTGAGAGAGGCGGTCCGGTCTTCCTCCGACGCCGTAAGAAAAGACGGAGGAGAAGCCGGAGGGAAAAACGAGGCGGTGCTCGGCGGCGCCAAAAGCCGACTTCAAAGTGTAGCAAATCCTTTGCGGCGCCGGGCGGTCTCCCGGAACAAAACAATATAGGGCGGGCTTTGATTACGCCACCGCTAAGTCCTCTCCGCCGGCCCACCCCGCCCCGCCCCGCCCCATCCCCTTTGCTGGCGGCGTCGGGGGAGGGGATGATCCTCGGGGCAATACGCCGCCAGAGGAGCACCTGCAGCCCGTGGCGGAGGCGGGGGTGGGGGAAGGGCGGGGAAGAGGGAGGGGGAGGGGCGACAGCTGATAGAGAAGCAGAGCTCCAGGGCTGCAGCGATGATGAGCGGGCGGTTGGCGGACAAGGAGTCAACGGAAGACGCTGAACATCAAGAAGGGGAAACGAATATTAAAAAAAGGACTGAAATGTATAGACGAGTTAAAAGAAGAACTGAAGAAAAATAACAGTAAAATCTATTACTGTGAAAGAAATTCTAAACATTATTTTTAAAACAAAGTGGAATAAACAAATATTTATTAAGTATAAAAAATGCATTAAGTTAAATATTTGTTACAAAATAAAATAAATGAGAAAATACTGACGGATCAGAAAAGGATTCGAGAAATTAATATATCGAGGAAGAAACGCAAAATAAAATTTTGGGGCAGATTAGAAAGATGTACTCCCAAAACAGTTTTTGTAGCACAAAAGAAGGTAGTTGAAAAAATTATTTATGATAGAAAGCAATGTATGCGTCAGGAAAATAGACAATTTTCCTTGTTTCAAACGCAGCAGAGAGATGGTGAAATGGTGAAAAAGTGTGTTGTATGAAGCACAAGACAAAAACACGCAGGTAAATTTCAGACAAGCCATTCAGTCCAAAGGGAGACAAACATTGCAGGCCGATTTCCAGGAATCGTCGAGAAGAGCCGAGGCCGCGCCACAGACAACTAACCGAGCGGAGGCGAGCGGACCGGCTCCCAGCCGATTCCCGAATGTCGGAGGCGGTTGTGCTCCTCCAAAATTATTTGTTCCGTCCCAGCGCCGCTCTCGCCCCGGCCTGCCTCCGCCCATCCACCGCCCTCAACCCGCCATCCACCTCCCTCTACTTTCACCGTACTCCACCCCTCCCTCTTCCGTCATCGCCCTACCATCTGTACCTCCCGCGCCTCCCTACTTCGGCCCGCCCTACCCTCCAGCCACCCTCGTTCTCCTCTTGCTCGCCCAACGCCCCGCTCTCACCTGACCACCCTCCCCCCCTCCGCTCTCCACCTTCCATCTCTCCACCTCTTCCGCCATCGCCCTCTCCTCTTCCCGCTCTCGCACCCGCCGACCTGGCCCCGCTTTCTTCCCACCGCTCTCGTCCTGCTCTTGCTGTCCCTGCGCCCCGCTCTCTCCCCGACCTCTAACCCTCTCTTCCTCCGCTCTCCACTTTACATCCCTTCACCTCTTACGCCATCGCCCTCTCGCATCCTCCGTGCTCACCCCGCCATCCACCTACCTCTCCCTCCCCCTTACATCTTCCCTCACCATCTCCCTTCCCCGCCCTCGCCCCATCCGTACCTTCGCCCCGCTCGTCCTCCCACCCACCGCCCTCGTGCTGTTCTTACTCCCCCAACGTCCCGCTCTCACCCCAACCACCAACCCACCCCCGCTCTCCACCTTCCATTCCTCTACCTCTTCAGCCAACGCCCTCTCTTCTCCCCATTCTCCGCACCCTCCGTCCTCGCCCAGCCTTCCCTCACACCGCTCTTCGTCTTTTTCTGCCTTACGCCATCCCGCCCACCGTCCTCTGTCGCCCTCTCACCCTCCCGTTGCCCTCGTTGCACACTTCGCCCCGTCCTCCCATCCTCCTCCTCTCCGCCCTCGCCCCCGCCAACCCTGCTCCTACGCATTGCCCGCGCCCACCCGGCCCCGCGCGGGCTCACCCAACTTGCAGAGCGTTTCATCGCCGCTTCGCCCTCTCCCCCTCCCTCCTCCTCCCCCCCCCCTCCGCCGCCGATCGGGCGCCGCCCTACGCGAGCTGTTTGCCTTCCATCGCGGCGCGGGCGCGCCATGCAAATCCCGCGATCCCCCGGCGCCGCCGCCGCCGCCGCCCGGCCGATCCCGCGCCCGCCGCCCCGAGCACGCCCAGCCCCTCCCACCGCCCGCGGGCGAAGACGTCCCAGCGCCCGGCGCCCGCGTCTCCGAGCGCCTTCAGCGGCCGGGGGTACATCGTCCTATACACACTGCTCAAGAACGGGGAATTCAATATTAGAACGACTACGAGTAGATATGACGAGCGTCGATAGTAGTGCGGTAACCGTTGTTCACTTGTCAGTACAAGCGTAGTTGGAAATAATAACAAATTGTCCTGGTTTTGCATAATACGTGTGTTTTAGATTTTTCTATCACAATATATTGACTTTCGATTCCTTCACTAAGGGTCGGGTCTTGTGGGTTTGGTTCGGTGATCTAGATTCTAACTAGTACAGACCTTAGCATAGAAAAATATGATAAGCTGCCTTATATTTCAAACTAAAACTTCTAACTCGCAAAATACTAACAATAAACTTAAATGACACTCTTTTACACAAATTATAAAACACAAAATATTTATTACACACTCATCTACGTGAAATTACTAAAATATTTTCTACACACAGTAACTGTAGCGCCGGATGTTCTTGTGCCAGATAAGAAGCTAGATATCCGTACTTTCACGTACATTAAGAGAATTCTTTATTCCCTGCGCAATTAATATCAAATGCAAACGCCCGCTAAGTCTACTTACTCCTCCAATTTCAACTATCAGCTACAATTTTACTCCCTACTATCATCTTCACTTATATTATCTCGAAATTCTCAGTTATGCCATAAGTCTCACCTTCCCGCCCACGGCTCTGGATAAGCACAGAATTCTCAGAAACGTTAGAACCACCGGGTGTTAAACCCTAAGTAGATCAAATCTATCTACCTATCTAACCATCTACCTAAATTTATCTAACGATTTATCTAGCCATTTATCTAGCCATCTATCTAGCCATCTATCTAGCCATCTATCTAGCCATCTATCTAGCCATCTATCTAGCCATCTATCTAGCCATCTATCTAGCCATCTATCTAGCCATCTATCTAGCCATCTATCTAGCCATCTATCTAGCCATCTATCTAGCCATCTATCTAACCATCTATCTAACCATATATTTATCTCTCTACCTACCTACCTATCTACCTACCTACATAAAGTTGTCTTCGTAGCGTCCGTAGTTGCATTCTTCGATAGACGATAAAATTTTCAAAACCCTTAGGCAACGAATATTATCTATAAATTAAATGAATCTTGGAGTATCAAGGCACATACACAACCCTTTGTTTGAAGTACTAACCTTTTCAAATCTCTTTATATGTTCATATACTTATGTATTTATGCATTTACGTACTTACTTACTCTCCCTTTGAACGCGCCTCTCATTCCCTTCCCGATCCCTCACAACTGAGCACGACATTGAAATCGTTTTTCGTTTTACTACACGTTCAGCCCCTCAACCCACTTAAAGGGCTAGCAATTTCTGCAGAGGAATACCAACATTTACGCACTCTAACACGTGTGGTTACTAGTGAGATAGTTTTGACTGACACATAGTTTTTTTCTTTCCTAATTTATTTACTGGCTTATTGGTTCCCTTATTCGCTTATTTATTTACTCGTCTATAATTCATTTTAATTCTTCAAATCTTGTATTTTTAATAATTTTGCTTATCACGAGGAAAATTAAACCTAAAAGTATTGTGGACTTGTGACAGTTTCTTGTATTAATTCATTTTCTAATCAAAACTATTATTATTATTATTATTTATTATTATTAGTCATATGTGAAATGGTTGGTGTTGTGTTGAGCAATTTCTCTGTATTTCCTTGTTACCTTTTAGCACTGTGCTCCGACTATGAACTTATATGCATCTTATTATCGTTTCCTTCTCTATTCTTAGCCGACCCTATTTGCTTATTTTGCTTATTTGCAAGTAAATAAATTTTCTTCAACTTTGAACTTCAAGTAAAATCATCACACAACTTTTATGCTTCACTAAAATTGCCTTTAATACTTACCTCATCCCGTATGCAATCGCAATCTCATTCTACTCAACTACAAAAGGTTTCTTGACATGTAGAGCTCATGGAAAACTTTCAGAAAACGTCTTGTTTGTGCCACATCTGAGTATAACGTCACGGTTATTAAAAATATTTCACCCAACTAAGGTTGATTCATTTAAATCAACAGTGCAAAAAGGAACAAAAAGTGCATGCATTTGCATTGTTGCATTCCTGAAATTAAACCACACAAGATCCATCAATGAAATTTTATAGTAATTTTTATCAAAAGTTGAATTTTGGTGGGACACTCTTTTAATATTTCTAATTTTTAAAAAAACTTCAATTTACATATTTTAGAAAACGTAAATCGAATTCTTGAAAGTAAGGACGCCTGTTTAAGAAGAAGAAGAAAAAAATAAATTTTTGAAAATCTTAAAAAATTATCCTTAACTAATATTTCATTTTGCATTAATGAAAATTCTGAATGTATACAATAAAATAAATTGAATTTCATTATATTCTGATATTAAAATTGACAAAGCAAAACCTCCTTATGAAGTTAGAGGACACAAAACACAAAACACATACACAATTGTAGTTGAATAGTCTCTTGTACTTTAAATATTAGAACTATTAGGGAACGGAAACAATACAAATGTAAGCCCACCGTCGCACAATTATTCACCTACTACGAACAAACCTGACGCTCAAATAGTGCACTTAAAGCAACATTGATTTTAGTGTGACCATTACATATCGATTCAATTAATAATTGTAGGGACACCACAAATGCGGTGTTGCCGTACTGTCGCCAACGGACGTAGAAATTACCGCCTCTGAAAGGTCATTCTTAATGGGTGTTATCAATTTCCTATAAAATTACTACGTACGGAGAGATGTATTGGAAATGAATAAACTGAACATCCGCAAATAAATTATTCTGAGCCTGCATTGTAGAATACATGTTGTTGGCAACCAGAAGGTCAATGAAGTAAACCGATGTTTTTTAATTGCAGTTGGGTGAATGTAAGTTCCATCCTCATAGGTCTTAGACATTGCATTTGGACTCGTGTTCTCTTCCTTCCCGGAGAAGAACTTTCACAAGACCCCTGGGCCGCTATGTAGACTGATTCTAAATTGATGCAAACTATAACATGTACTTTCGGTTTCAGAACAAGAATTTTTGGGGAGAGGGGACAACGATAGTGCTGAGGTGAGTTGATGCTTCTTTAATTTTTCATTTATGATGAATTTGAAATTATTTTGTGTTCATTTATGTTAAATATAACATATTCCATTGAATGAAGTCGTAGGCGTCCGCGGCCAGAGTCATGTGGGTGATCTGGGCTGTCCGGATGACGCCGCGTCGAAGGCTGAGTTGCCGACGTTTCGACCATCCTGTCGTGGTCTTCCTCAGGGCTGGTATGCATAGGGCCTTCCTCAGGGCTGGTCGGCAACTCAGCCTTCGACGCGGCGTCACCCGGACAGCCCAGATCACCCATATTCCATTGAAATATTAATTGACATTTGTTATCACACAAAATTAGTAAACACGGTATTTGTGAATGTGTAGGCGGCAGGAGGCTCATTAGCCTACCCCCCGCTCACCTAGGGGGCGCCACTGTTTACTTTAAGAGTCAATGAATGGTTTTCAAAGGTTGTGCGCAAGTGTATGATATTTGCACAATCTTGAATTAAGACCCAGTGCATTTGATTGTTATCTTACAAATAAACATGTAACACATCAATTTTTCTGTGCAGGATGCCAGATTCATCGTAAGATTGATAATATATTATTTGTGATGTATAATTTCATCTAATAACTCTGATGATCGCAACATAGATTCACTCATGCAACCACAAACCACGCTTCTACCATCACCATGATTGACGGAAATAACTTTCCCTCCAGTCCTTCCTCCGTTATATCCACACATTCTAATATTTTTCTATGAAAATAGTGGATATGCTTTCATCAGTAAATACAATTTGATCTCAAAATTTTTGGGACAAGTATTACCGTGATTAATATATTCTACATTTCTCTCCAATTTACTTCATTAATGGATTATTTTTGCCAGGATTTTGAACAATGACATTCATGACTTAACAAAAACGTTTGAATGGCGGATGGCCTGATATAAAGTTTTAAATCAGTTTTAACGAAGTTCTAACTAATTTTGGCAACTCTTTTTAAGGAGTTATTTGTCAACTTTCTGAAACCTACTTTCCTCACCTAACCCTTTACTTATAAGAAAAATTACACCTGTCTAAGTTTTTCTTCTATTCTCTGTTTTTAAACCTGGAAACAATTATATGTAAATAGGATGTTTATCTTCTTACAATTTCAGGTACTTGGTATTGAAATAAAAAAAAATTATGATCTCTATTGTTCCTTCTCTCCTCGACAGTGGTTTCCTTGTTTTCGGCCTAATGTATTAATTATTTATTATCAGATGGTCATAATCAGCGAAATGAAGATACAATATTACTAAGACACTGACATGACGCCTATATTACGTTAATGATATGAGAAATAGAAGCATGAATATTAAGAAAAAATATTACAATAAATGAACTTTCACGAATACTTAATGCGTGTTTTTTTAAGGAGCACTTTTGTCTAATTTTGTTACCTTACAATCTCACATTTTTTCACAGATTTGTCTCCAGAGAAATATTATAAATAAGTGTTATAATGAGGAATATTATAAAGAAGTTTTAAATCTGTTAATTTTACTTTATTGTTCATAAAATGTCTACAACGTTCAATAATGAGGTGTTCGAAGACATTTCTCTACATTTGTATTTTTCTTACGTGGTCAACGTTTTGTCACATTATTTGTATAAAAAAATAAATTGCAAGCAATGAAGAGGGTATGAAAAATCTACGCTGAAATACTTTAAAAATGTTTAAGTTTGGTTCGGAAATCTTTAAGCAAACTATTATTCTCATCAGATGCATTGTTATATTAAACCATACGTAAATACGTTGAGAAGAGTTACTGTCTTTGATAATAGTTTCTCAGAATATTTAAAAATTTTGACAATATTTGACAACCTTTTTCAAAATTTGACAATATTTTACAAAATTTGACAATATTTTATAAAATTTGACAATATTTTATAAAATTTGACAATACTTTACAATATTTAAATAATTTGATTATTTTACCGACCAATAATTTAAATACGAATTGTTGTAGGATTATTTTTATTTAATGACACTCAATCTGAAATTAAATTATTAAAACATATTGGTGGCCGTGCGCGAGAGTAGGGGATGCAGGCGTAGGCGTGTGTGAGTGGATGTAGCAAAGATACGGGCGGGAAAGCGGTGAAGTAGTCATAGAAGCAGAGAAGGGGGTGGAATCAGAGGTGGGCGTGAGGGACCGGGTGCGGTAGCAGAGATGGGAACGTGAGTGGCGTGAGCGGGTGTGTGGACGAGGAAGAGCGAGAGTTCGGAAGCGATCATGGGAGCAGCGGAAATGTTGGCAAAATAAGATGTGAGTGAAGGGAATCAAGTGAGTGAGAACGGGGGAGGTAAAAGGGTGACCAAAGAAATAGTGTGAAGAATCAGGGGAGGTGATGTTGGCGGGCGTGGGGCGTGGGTGCAGACAAGGAAGCGCAAGAGAGGGCGGAGTCAGAGGTGGGCGCAAGGGACCGGCTGCGGGAGCAGGAATGGGGACGTGGGCGGCGTGGGCGGTTGTGTGAACGGGTAAGGGGGGCGAGGACAGAGGCGGTCATGGTGGCAGCAGAAGCGTTGGAGAGGTTCCGACTGGGAGTGAGGCAGGGCTGAGCCTGGGGCTGGGGCGCGGGCGTAGGCAGACGCGGGTGCAGGAGCGGGGTCGCGGGGCGAGGTCAGAGGTGAACGCGAAGCGCGGGCACTGCCTCGTGCATCGGAGCGACCGGCAGGTGAAGTGGGGGTGGGCGCCGTTAACGTTTTACGACGCAATCGGGTGCCGGCGCCAGCGCGGGGAGGCTAACGAGGCGACGCGACGCGGCCGGCGCCGGGCGGCCGGGGCGCGGCCGGGGCGCGAGGTCACCGCCGCCACGCCGGTCCCTGGCCTGGCCGGCTGACCCCGCGGGGGTGGGCGCTGGAAGTACTAGAAGCAACGAGGTGGTGCGCAGCGAGCTAGAGGGCCTACGGGGACTTAGGGGGCTATAAAAATATAAACTAATAATGCCGGAAGATCATAAAGGCCTAAGAAAGCGCTGCAATGTTACACAGAGGTTTACACATATGCAAAACCACTTACTAATGATACCAGGAAAAGAGGTCATGGTGATGATAGTAAAATGGCGGTAGTGGTGGTGGTGGTAGTTGTGGTGGCAATGGTCATGGTAATGATGGTGGTAATGGTGGTCGTAGTGGTGTTGGTGGTGGTGGTGATAGTGTTGGTGGGGGTGGTGTTGGTGGGGGTGGTGATGGTGGTGGTGGTGGTGGTGGTGGTGGTGGTGGTGGTGGTGGTGGCGGTGGCGGTGGTGGCAGTGGTGGTGGTGGCGGCGGCGGTGGCCGCGTTGGCAGTGACAGTGGTCGTGGTGGTGGGGAGATTGATGAATGGTAGCGGTGGTAATGATTGCAGCGTTAGTGGTTGCTTTAATAGTTTTATTGCCGTTTCGGCAGCAGTAGTAGTTGTAGTAGTAATAATAATGATGATGCTATAGTGTTAATCGGGGGTGGCTGGGTGATGGTTTGACGTAAAGCAATGACGCGGTGAAGGGATGTGGGGGAGCATCGGTGAGAAGATGAGGGAGCGAGGGATTGGAGGGGATAAAAGGGATGACGGTGAGGGGGTGGAAGTAGTCAGGTAGTGAATGGCGGGGCTCGTGAGGAACGCTTTACACCATCCATTCGTTTGTCCGGCTTCCCGGTCACCCGCCTCAGGTGACGCTTTTGTCCTGTCCCGGGCTCGTTCCGCTACCATTCATTGCACCACGTGCTAATGCCTATAGTGTTTGTCCTTCCGTTGCGAACCACGGTTTGCGATTTAAGCCCCAAACGCTTGTTATGCCGCGTCACCAATTTTACCCACACAAACTTCACGAGGGCAATAAAAAAAGGCGATGTTTATGACCAAAAAAAAATACATTTATCCTCGCTGCAGCTTTAGCCACAAGCTGACTGGCCTTCCAATATTTTTTGTCGTTTTCTTATAAATTTGTATTTTTTAAAACATTTAGCGGCTTCTTCCATTATTAATGCATATTGTACAGTGTTTTACCTTTCAATTCCATCGATATACATTTCATGTGTATGTTGTTACGAAGTGAAAAAATAATTCACCTCACAAAATAACTGAAAGATTGCTATCGGGAAAGAACAATTTGAATGAGTTCGGTTTTAATTTTCTGTTAATAGTATAAAAGGAGCGAAAACTTTTACTTGAATGAAACATTTGTATGAAGAATATGTCATGTGGTTTGAGAGAACAATTTTAACTCAATTATTTCATTTAGTATATGTAGATATTATCAGTATAACAAGGCTCAGTTTTATGCATAACAATGTACACTAATGATGCCGGAAGAGCAAGTAAATCTGATGCACTATTTCTAAGTTTTGTAGTTTCAATATTCCAGAAAGTGAATCGACAATGAGACTTGCGGCATTTTTAAGAGTTCTTTGATCTGTCCGTGAAAAAATAAATAAAGCAAAAATTTTGGAGTCGCTTTTAGGAAATTCTTGTCTGCCCACGCCCGCCCGCGCTCGCTCGCCCGCGCCCGCCCACGGCATCCCGCCCGCGGCATCCCGCCCGCGGCATCCCGCCCGCGGCATCCCGCCCGCGGCATCCCGCCCGCGGCATCCCGCCCGCGGCATCCCGCCCGCGGCATCCCGCCCGCGGCATCCCGCCCGCGGCATCCCGCCCGCGGCATCCCGCCCGCGGCATCCCGCCCGCGGCATCCCGCCCGCGGCATCCCGCCCGCGGCATCCCGCCCGCGGCATCCCGCCCGCGGCATCCCGCCCGCGGCATCCCGCCCGCGGCATCCCCCCTGCGGCATCCCGCCCGCGGCATCCCGCCCGCGGCATCCCGCCCGCGGCATCCCGCCCGCGGCATCCCGCCCGCGGCATCCCGCCCGCGGCATCCCGCCCGCGGCATCCCGCCCGCGGCATCCCGCCCGCGGCATCCCGCCCGCGGCATCCCGCCCGCGGCATCCCGCCCGCGGCATCCCGCCCGCGGCATCCCGCCCGCGGCATCCCGCCCGCGCCATCCCGCCCACGCCATCCCACCACCATCACATCCGCGCCATCCCGCTCGTGCCATCTCACCCACGCCATCTTGCCCGCGCAATCTCACCCACGCCATCTTGCCTGCGCAATGTCTGTCACGCCATTCCTGCTGCGCCATCCTACCCGCGCCATTCTACCCGCGCCGTCCTACCCGCCCGCGCCGGCCAGTGCCGTCTCCCGCCGCGTCGCCACCCCGCCACGTCAATTGCCTTCTCTCGCGCCCCTGACCTCGCCCCCTCCATCGTGCTCCTCCCGCTGCACCTCCGACCTCTGCCGGCAGCTTTCTGCCGATTTTCCCCGGGCGGCTGGGCTCCAGACCTGGGACGTCCCAAAGGTTCCCGCCCGGAAGACACACCGCCACGGAATGGATTCGCGAAGGAAACAGCCACTAGAATAAAGCAGCATCAGAAATTAAGAAACTCGAAAACAAACCATTTGAATATGTCACTGATGTAATTTTTGAATTTTGAGGTCACAGGTGTAGAGATTTTTATCTAAGACCTCCGTGCTATCGCATACGCTGCTTGGTACGTGCACAACTCTACTCTCCATCGATGTATAAAAACATCAATAATAAAAGAAGAAAACATCTCCTTTACTTAAAAATGTCGGAAGAAGTTCCACAACCATTCCTAACACACGGCAATAAACCTACTAAAGAACAGAAAACAAATGAGACCCCTCTAACGCCACCAACCGCTATATCTACCATTTAGACATTGAAATGCCTTGGTCATTGAAGAGCCATGCCTGCATGACTACTTCACGATTCTTAATAGCATAGCTGCTGTTATTACATTTTCCTAATTTTTACGTGTGTGAGATAACAGCGAATAAAAGAAATATTTAAAACTTTTGTAACAATTTTTTTAGTCAATCCGTGCAGTAATGTTGCTTGATCATTGCTACTATTGTCAACGGAATCTGGCCTTTTACATCCTTGCTAAATAACCAATGCAATAAACAATCTTGTAATTAAAAGATCTTCCTTGCAATAAAATGTATTTATTCATGAAGGAATCCTAACAAAACAATCCTAAGTGCCGAGTTGCAATTAAGTTTTACATGGCAGATATAATTTATCGATAAAATCAAAACCTTTTTTTAGTGCCTTAATTTTTCCGAAAATTTCAATTACAGTTTCAATAACCCGCAGCAATTTAAGACAAACACAAACATGAATGTTTATTTGTTAATCTATGTATGCTAATAATTTCCTATTAGTTTTCAGGACTCACAAATATTATTCATTCACTTATAACAGTCGCATCAGTTGACTTATCAACAGTGTACTGGAATATTATAATTAAATCATTATTATTTTAAAGAAGAGATTTACAATCACCGCATTGAAATCCACAAACTAATTATTACATGAAGAAGACATATGGTTAATATAATATGTGAAATAAATCTGTTGTAAAATCGATGATATTAAAGTTTTAATGTCATTGGACTAATACTAACTGAGTTTGTAATTGCCTTTATCGGCTTTACGACGTCATTCAATAATTTTTGAAATACATTCTTCTTATAAGAAAAATATACATATTACTTAATTGATATGTTCCGTAGAATTATAGAGAGCTAATATTAAAACACAAAAATATATTTTTAAAGTTAATTGATATTTATTTCAAATACACAGTCAATACGAAGCAGCATTCTGAAAGAACAAGACCTTGTATGTTCATCAACACTTTTATAACTAAAAATTTAATTTTGTTATATAAGTGTACTCATCCCCATCATAAGCTACAACACATTTGTTACAATTTTTCTTAAAGGACTATTGAATGCTTACTGCATGCCGATCATTAGAGCAGATTTTTCGTCACTGTTGTGTCAGGAAGGCAGAAGGTATTACGAACAAAAATTTAAAACAATAAATGTACTTTAGATAATAGATTCTAAAATGTGAAAGCTCTTGAATATACACTATGTGATCAGAAGTATCCGGACACGTCCAAAATGGTGTTATGGTGTGGTCGTGGTTATCATGGAGGGGGCTTGCACCCCTTGTTGTTTTGTGTGGCATTATCACGGCACAGGCCTACGTTGATGTTTTAAACACTTTCTTATTCCCACTGTTTAAGAGCAATTCGAGAATGACGTTTGAATCTTTCAACATGATCGATCATACATCACGGCCTGTGGCGGAGTGGTTACACGACAGTAACATCCCTATGATGGACTGTCCTGCGCAGAGTACTGGCTTGAATCCTAGCGAATACCTTTGGGATGTTTTGGAACGCCGACTTCGTGCCAGGCCTCACTGACCTACATTGATACCTCTCCTTAGTGTAGCACGCCCTGAAGAATGGGCTGCCATTCCACATGAAACCTTTCAGTTCATGTGCCTGCGCGAGTGGAAGCTGTCATCAAGGCTAAGGGTGGGCCAACACCCTATTGAATTCCAGCATTACCGATGGAGTGCCCCACGAATTGAAAAGCCCCACGTCATTTTAAGCCACGTGTCCAGATACTTTTGATCACATAGTGTATAAATATTCCTTATTTTACGTTGTGTGGAACAGAAGTTATTTTATTGTGGTGTGGGACTGAATATTTGAGTGACCGGGTGAAGGGCGAGCGAGCGCCAGTCGACCAGAGGGCGGTCTCACGGAGCCCCGAGGGCGAGGGTAGCGGGCGCTGGGTCGGGGGCGGGGGCGGGGGCGGGGGTGAGGGCGGGGCCAACGCAGATAAGGCGTCCTGCGGCCCCGCGGGACGGCGCGAGCGGTATTGTCAGAGCGCGACGCCCCGCGATTCAATCTGCGCGCGCCGTAAGGGGAACTCTCGATACCAATCCGAATCGATCTCCCTCCGCCCGACGACCTGTCTTGCGACCTGCCCCGCCCCGCCCCACGATGCCGCCTTGAGCGCCAGCCAGCCTCGCAGTTGACATTTTGTCTCTGACTTTGACTCGACCGTCACTGGCACAGTTACTGGCACAGTCACTGCCACAGTCACTGGCACAGTTACTGGCACATTTACTGACACATTTACTGACACATTTACTGATAAATTTACAGACACACTTCCTCTTTGAGTTCAATCCTTAAAACACACGTCTAATGCCAGACAAATTGCGTGAATCTATGAGAAGTGAAATATTCGGATGGGACATATCATGTTTACGACATGAAAAAGAGCTGTGACTAAGTGATCGGTAAAATACTCAGAAAATGCTTAACATTACAACATTCTATATTTCCAGAGAGCACAGAACGCAAGTAATGGGATATCACATCCAAAACCTTCAAGTTCGAGTTCCCGATATTGCGAAATATTGATACCATCAAAGTAGCTGGCTCGAACACGCCCATGCTTGAGTGAGAAATCGGGGAAGCCGATGACACTGATTGGGCGGATCTCCTTTTCAACCCTGATCTATACTCTGAATATCAACACCGTGCCATGCGTCCTGGTTTCCCATTCTTTTATAACCCATTCGTGATGGCTTGGGAAGACTTCGACAACCCAATGAGGACATGGCCGTCGAACCAAGTCTGAAATTGGTCAGCAATACCAATAAAAATAGAAAGATACAGTGAAAATTGGAAAAAAGAAGAAGGAAAAGAAGACTAGAAAGAGAAGAAGAATATGGGAAAGAAGGAGAAGCACAAAAAGAAAGATAAAAAGGACACACGCCTAATGCCAGGCAAAGTGCGTGAATCTTTGAGAAGTGAAATATTCGGATGGGACATATCATGTTCACAACATGAAAAAGAACAGTGGCTAAATGATCGGTAAAATACTCCGAAAATGCTTAACTTTACAAATTCTATATTTCCAGAGAATACAGAGCGCAAGAAATTGAATAAAATGAAGTAGAAGATTAAGGAAAAGGAGAAAATAATAAACAAAAAAATGATCAAGTTCGTACAACTTTTGAAACGTGCATGATAGTGGAATATCTATGACTAGGGAGCGGATTTTGATGCCTAAAACTTAACAAAAATGACCAATTATAATTCTATTATAATGGTTTAAAAATGCGCTAGAAACAAAGAAAAATTACGTAAAAAAATTGATCAAAACCCCTTCAGATGAACAACTGAAGCTGTTGGATGTGTTACTGATGTAATTGAAGCTTCTTCGTTTTATTCAAGCCAATTCAGCTTAGAAACTGTGGGTTTGGACTATTCTTTAAACGAAAATAACTGCCTTTATTTATTGCGAAATCGGCGGAGCTGACAATGGCACTGATAAACGTCACAGGAACCTTAGATTACACAGTACTCACGACGGTTGACATTAAAATATATGAGCTAATAAATCGAATATGCTACTCAGGAAATCTGTGATCAACATTTGTTGCACATCGTAAATATTGTTTGAAGCAAAAGCCATTAAAATGATGCTGAAATCGATGAAATCAGCGAAAAATCCAGTAAAAACTAAGGCAAAAGGTAAAAAATGACCTATCGTTCGAAATCGATCAAAATACAAAAAATTACATATAAAAAGGGTCATTTCGTTTCGTCATAACATAAAATACATTTCTTTAGTAAACGGCAATGTTCTAAAGTGAAAGGGAAAAATTGACATTTCATTCAAATCCGGCCACTACCTACGACATTTGGTTGGCTAGCGCAGCGAGAAGGCGTCCGCGTGGGGTTCCACGGCCGCTGCCGAAGCTTCGGCCCCCTGTCGCGCATCTGATCTCCCGGCGCAGCGGAGGTCGGCGCTGGTGGGCGGGGCAGAGCTTCCTCTCTCAGGGGAATGACCAGCGAGCCTCCCTGGCAGAAAACAGCGCAGAAACCACGCCAGCCAAAGCCTCCTAAAGGAGATCTCACCGTCGTTTGCAAGACGTTCATCTTATGAGCTTATTGCGACAGTTGTGGTTGTTTGTTGTAGGATAAAAGAATGTTACCTTCTACAAACATCAATATTTTAGAATATTCGTGATTTTTTATGCGAGCGTCCGGATATTTTCTTGATGTTATTGAAGTCGGTGTCTTTATGTGCAGCGTCCCAGAATCAAATTCACAGACTAACTTCTTTGATCTGTGTTTTCCGTGGATACCCTGATACGTTTTAGACGCGTGCTGGAGCAAGACAGTAACAGCAGGCTACAGACTTCTCGTAATTAACTTCCATTCCCTTCCCATTCCAATACAAAGATTAAACATTGATGTTTATTAATCTTGTTTAATTTCTCACAAGAGGCATTTCTCCCATACTTATTTTTCTTAAAAGATTACAAGAGTTCTATAAAGATGTTTTGTCAAGGTTGATCGAAAATTAACACAAATCGTCTCAATATATATTAAAGTCAAGGCATTAATTTTGCCAGCTTCACAGAATTCCGATATCTGTTGTCAAAATAAAAATCTTACTACTTTTGCTTGTCTTTTGGGCAAAACCTGTTGTTTACGAAGACTCAAGAAGGTTGTTTGAGATGAGTGTGCTCTAATACGTGATATTCAGCCTTGTATTGGCTACGAGCGATTACCTTATATATCACCCCCTTAATTGAAACAGAGCTTATTCTTTATATAAATGTTTATGAGAACCCAGAAGCCCAGTAATAGTATTAGCAGTTGAATTGAATTGAATTGAATTTATGCCTTATTTTACGTGGCGAGACTCGGGCCATCAGGCCCGCTCTTCCGTCTGACCACGAAAATTTTGCCACGCTCCTTTTATCAACTACCGGAGAAAGTGGGTATTTCTTGGGCGATAAACAGGCGATTTCAATTTAGCTCAGATGCGTCATTTAGGCTTGAGGATCTTTTACATGCAAGTAAATCTACTAACATGGGACAGCCGGCTTTACTTCCCCTCCGAAGACATACGAAGAATTTTTTCGCCCTTAAAAATCCACGACTTCGATCGGGTTTGAACCGATACGCTAACCGTTACACCATCGCCGCGAGCAGATGTCCTTTGTTCACGTGTTGAATCTGGAATACGTGTTTCCTAAAGCACGGGGAACACGTTCGCGACGACAAGCACACCCTTCTCGTGTACCTCGAGCAGACGTTCTGCAAGGCAGCTCGGAGACCCGATCGGTTGCAAACGACCCAGGGCTTCTTTCCTCGAGGGAACGGCGACGAAGGGAATCCACGATCGCGGGGAAAAGGCAGGGGTACCGCAGGGAGCAGACGGCGGAAACTAAGAGGAATTTCTTAGTGACTTCTCTACTTCTAAGAAGTACTACTAACCCAGTTTAAAGCATTAGAGAGAGAGAGAGAAAAACGAGTTAAAATATTTACTCCCACCAGATAAACTGTAGGGATGCAGTTTACAGGCAGCTTTTACGCTAAACATTAGTATGGCGAGGATCTAAGATGATTTTTAAAATATAGTCTACGAGAGCAAGGGAAAGAACCGATTAAATTTATCTCCTTGTCTACACGTGTAATACAATTACTTATTTCCGATTTTGGCAATAGAGATACACACTTCTATCGGGTGAAGGTCAAATAATATCGGCGACAGTAATTTTTTTGTGAAACATGGGCAATATGAAAAAAATATGTTTCTTTTATAACTGACTTCTAATTTTTTCTAACATGTTTGTACAGATAGTATTAAATGAATTGAATAAACCAAAACCATTTGACATAAACCAAAGTTTGGTATTACTTATAATTTGTTTAAATTACACAAATGTAAATTGTTAAATTTCGCTTCTTTAATGTTCTTATTAAAGGCATTTTTACATTACTGCATCTGCGAATACAAATGCTTTATAAGTTGACATGTGAAGTTTCTAGGAAACTCAAAATGTTTCTTTGAAAATTAGCTCAAAATTTCGCAGTTTTAGGAACTCTCAAATATTTCAAGTATGGCTCCAAAATTTTTAATGAAAATTTGAGTATAGGACCATTTGTTGTTCTTCTACAATATTCTTAAATTTATATTTTTCATTATCCTATTATAGAGCCGGAAATTGAAAAAAATTGAAAAAATAGAAAAAGAACTGAAAAAGAGTATTTTAGGCGTGTAGTGGTGGCAGCTGGGAAGAGGATAGAGAGCAATGTAGCTAGCCTACTGTGTCGAGAAAGTAGTGCGAGAAAATATGTGCAATTCTGTAGTTATCGATGGTGATATTACTCTGATTCATTTCCGTTCCCCATTTTATCATTCTGCCCTGTCAGTGCGGTTTACCTTCTCCCACACACGTGTTGTCTCAATCCAGAGAAATATTGACTAGAGCGATGACTAATGATTAATGACCTATCGATGCTTGATTTGCAAACTTCTCTGTGATTGGTCAAACGGTAGTTATTTAATGAAGCATATCATAATTTCTATCGTTTTGAAATGCGTTGCAGACATTTAATGAAAGAATTACGCAACAAGAGTGTACAATACCTCATCACATAATGAATTATATTCATAAATGTAACGTTTATAAACAATCTTAACAGTCAAATAAATATTACTGATTGGCCTTTGGTTGTCCAGGTATCTTACAATAGTTAAGTAGTTTTATTAAATAAGAAAATCCTATTTTAATGAAATAAATATTTTATTTTAAAAAGGATATAATACAACATTTTCACCGACACAAAATTAATTTAATGACGTTTATTTCCTGTCGCTGATTCCTGAACTAATTTTAAAGGAAATTTAAACAAACAGTTTAACAATATTCAAACTATTATTTTACATTTAATTACAACTATAATTAACATAATTTTGTAAAATGTGTTTGACATGCAAAAACCATAGTAATTATGTGACTAAATTACCATTCAACTCAGGAAAAAGTTGATTGAATCACTCGTCATTCAGAAACTTCAATTTTTAACAAAATAATATTTCTTTCTTGTGTGAGATATGACAGCAATTTCGACAGAGGTATGTTATTCCTAGAAGCGAGAGAATGGGCACTTGAGTCGCAGGCGAAGTCGGCTGCCACAAGGCCACCTCGTCATCCAACTTTCCTCTCAAAATAACCGGAGCCATACAACCATAAAAAGCTAGAACGGAAGAAAAGCAATCGTTGCATACGGACTTTCGATCCAACGAGTTGGAGCATTAGGAGGTTTCTTTGCGAGGACACGCGTCACGGAAGCGAGTACAAGAGGCGGAGTGTTCGAGAGGTAAAGCAGAGAGCCGAGGTATTTTTGCAACGCAATGCCACAGCAGTATCCAGACAAACAGAGTGTCCAATTCGCTTTAAATCCGTTGGTGTGTGGTAAATATTCTTAAATTTAAAAATTTTGAGGGGTTAATTGACAAATGCAGAAATATAGACATCGATGGATGTAATGATCGTTGTTGATGGATAATATTTCTTATATTAAATTCCAAAGAAATTTACCGATATACACCAACAACGGGTTTCAGTATATCCCTGTACATCTTAAGATTTAAGAATATTTCTGTGTTAAAACTCTGCGTAAGTGTTGTAGAGTTATTCTTTTTTTTTGTTGTAAATACAAGGATCGGAAGCTTCGAATGCTAACGACTGCAGCAATGTCTGGGAAGTCGCGTGCTCTAACAACCCCACGAACCAGACGTTTGTTGGAGAATGAACATCGATAAGTTTCTGGAATCTACGTGGATTCAAGCTCTGATCGCCGCTTCTCTAATCACTTCCATGCGAATGTCCGAGCAGCGTGTGCCACGACTTTCGCGCTCGCTATTAGCGTTTCACTTCCTGAACTAATCCCCGGGACACAGTAAGGTAATACGAACTGTACCTTCACCTTCATAACCAATATTGGCAGATGATGGAGAGGCTAACACTCTTCACAGTATTCAGTATGGTTCACAATAATAAAATGATAATATTGACACTTCTTCTATTCGTATCACTAACTACGTACACTGAATGAAAAGTAGATAATTTGTTATTTTTTAAATTAAAGTTTACATACGTTTGTTGTGAGATCATCAAATGGAAAACACATATAAAATAAAACCTGCAAACAACACGCTTTAACTGAATCACACTACAAAAGTACTTATTAAAAGCTTACATACACTTGACAGTTGTAGAATTTCATTCTATGACCCTTACAATGGAAAGAAAGATTTGGGTGGTCCAAAATTACCTTATTTGTCTTTTCTCTCTAGATAGCTAACTTTAAAATCTGTAATTACAAAAAATCGTAATTCTGTACTATTACATCCACTTTACGCACCAAAATTTTCTCTTAACAGTCGGCCTAAGGATTAAATATTCCGCCAAACAGTCGAAACAAATTAGTTGCATCTCAAGAGATAATATGAGTAGGCATATTCAAAGAAATTATATTTGTTCTTTACGTGATTTTTATTTTTATAGGAAGTGGATTTTATGATGAGAATTGAATAACACACGACCGATAAAACAAATTAGACACTTTGTTGCGTATGTACTTCGGCTATCTCCCCTCGATTAACAAACTTCAACCGCATTTGTTATTTGCTGTTTAGAGGTCTCATCACATTAACATATACGAGAGCTTCTAACTAGATGATATTGAGAAACTTAAATAACCTTAGTAATTTGTTCACACATATAAAATGGAATTTTTTCAATGCTATCAATATTTTAGAACATTAAGAATTTAACACGTTTCTTGAAGCTGCCATTTTCAAAGTCTACAAACTATCATAACTCTTCTCGTTGTTTCATCCTCATCATGATTTGTACGAACTACCTCAGATATTATCACCACTGTCGGCAATCATCTCTCCATTATCGCCATCCGGTTCACCACTTCCAACACCGATATCCACTCCATCGCTAACACCTATCCATACCCATCCCCAATGTTTGCGTCCTCCACCACAGTCACCATCTTCACCTTTATCGTCGTCTCTCCCACTTCCACCGCCTCCAACGGCGCCCAGCTCGCTCGCCGCCTGCGTCGCGTGCTGGGGCACAATGTATCCGCGCCCCGACTCCCGACATCCTGTACAAAGTCGGAACACAAGTTCGGACAAGGCGCTTGCCGCGCGCGTTCCCGCGGCGCCACGTGTAAATTCGCATGCGCCGCTCTGCAGCGAGGGCAATCGGCCATTGGCGCAAAGGCCTCCTTGTTCGCAGCCTACTCCACCTGCGTCGCCGTCCCCGCCTTTTCCACTCGGCCCGTCCCTCCCGACCCGCAGTACCCTCTCCGGATAGTACTGCCCTCCCCGCCTCGGCCGTCCCTTTCGCACCTCTTGCCCTGCCCGCCCCACCCGCCCATCCTTCACCCCCTCTTTCCCTCCACTCCCCGACCCGCATCCGCCCCTAGCACCTTACGCTGCGCTCTCCGCCTCACGCCCCGCTCCACGCTCCCCACCCCACCCCGTCTCACACCCCAATCCCCGCCCCGTGCCCCGCGCTCTGGCCCGAGCCCTACAACCCGCCCCCTGTCCGCCACCCAGCACCCCGCCCCGCCCCGTCCCGTCCCGCCCACCTCACCCTTCCCCAACTCATCCCTGTCGCGCTCCACTGCCCAAGCTCCCACCCTCACTACTCGCACTGCCCATCCCAACCCGTCCACCCACCCACACCCTATACACCCTGCCCAACCCACCACCCACCGCCCAGCTCACCTCTCCACTCTCACCCAACCGCACTTTCCACTTCGCCAAACTGCACGCCCGTCCTCCTCCTCGCCCACTTGCTTCCCAACCACCGCCAACCCAACCTGCTCCGACCGTTCAACCCACCCGTCACGACCGCCCAACCCGCCCACCCCCGTCCCGCCGCGCCCACCCTGCCCTCCCCGCCCTCACCTACGGCTCGCTCACGCGACATTTGGCCCAGCTCTTACCTCGGGCTCTCGCTCGTAAAAACTTCTTTTTTTCCTTTCTTGAGTTCGGGTAAAAATCCCGGGCGTATTTTTTTATTTACAGTTGATGATTACAGAGTAAATTAAGACATCACGGGGCCGCGCCGGGATACCAAGTTTGTGAAAAACGATGTCCGTGACCAAAAGCGCTTTTGCCTGTCGGAACACCGCAGCCGCGTTATTTATAGATATTCGCGTCTTCATCCATATCTGGAAACTTATGCGAGGGCAGCAGCTCTCAATAACTTGCCCTGGAGGCCGGAGGTTGTTACTCGCAGCTGAAATTCACAAGACGTTTGGGCTGATGGAGGTCCCGAATAAAGCACAACAACTTAATTTGAAGATAGAGAAATGGAAGTGTCGAACATACATTATTTTGTTTCCGAGGAAATAGTTTTACTAGTAGCTCATTAGCTATTAGGAAGAAAATTACTTAGTTATCTTTGTGAGCTTTTGCGACTGTTCACATGTTTACATATTAATGTGATTGAAGAAATACGTACTATATTCTATTCTTTTCTATTATTACTCTATAAGTTGTTGCTTGAAACAATATTTTTCACAAAAAAGCTCTTGCTACTTTTCATGCTAATAAAGAGTTCCTGAGCATACTAGAAGGTTCAGAAATAACGTAGAAAATTACGTAGTTTGAAATAAAAATTCAAGCTTGAATTTACATCACTTCACTTCTTCAAAATAACCCCCCAATTAGCCGAATATTCCGAAGCCACGATGGTTATTAGTGACTTAATAAAAGCGCATTACGTTTATATTACATTAACAACGCTTAATTACAGCTACCGCAAACGCCGTGGCATTGCGAGTATTATCAAAGGTAAATTTTAAACTCTCCTCTCGGGTTTCATTTTCCATGTACTGTAAAGGTACGAGTAGTGCTAAACACCGAATATTTCGTTCCACAAAGTGTAGATTTCGAAATTTCCAAACATTGATAAAGTTTGTTGTACCAAAAACGATTACAAACAAAATAAACAATGCATTTACAATGCTTACGTTCTATGTGATTATATTAATTAGTACAGATTTGTTTAATTACATCTTACTTTAAAAATTCTCAGTTGCCGTCGTAATATATAAAAATAAAATAATTCCTATTAGAAGGTCCTAGGCAATAAACACGCGATCTTTCACAGCATAATTTACATTTCAACCAACACTTAATTATTTCGACATCGTAAAAAGACGGTATATTCATTTTGTTCAAAAATAATATACGCAGTTAAAATTCACAATGTTATTTCGGTAAAGTTATACCTATACCGTGTAAAATCGCGTTATTTATCGCCACTTAGGTAATTCCAAAACAACAATCTATAATCTCTTCATACTCTTACTTTCTTCCATATTATATTGGTTCCATAACACTACCATCACTATTACCCTGAGCTCCTGAATCGCTTCCCTCACACCTTTGCCAACTTTAGTTCAAGATAGCAATGAGCGTTCGTGATCAAATATAAAAATCAAATGTTTTCACACTCAGTAACTATTATCAATCAAACACGAGCGGCAGAGTTGCTATTATAGTCTTTCCTTCTAAATAATCAAACTCATTGTCACTCAAGTAACAAAACGAGGATTTTAAAAGACGTGTGCAAATAATCCGTTCACAATTATTATGATCACAATCATTGCGGCGACAAATAATTGAAACATATGACAGTTCTGTTACGTATTTTTCATCACATCGCAATAACGCATCTAACTCAACCCACTTTCACTTCAGCCAGCTCTGTCCGTTTACTACTCTCACCGCCGTCGTCGACGCCGCCGCCGCCGCCGCCGCCGCCGCCGACAGGGCGAACACAACCGCGCCTCGTGCCGAGCGGCCCAGTCGCCCTAATTTCCCTAACAGCCCCGCGGAGTGCGCAAAAATTGCGAGGAGGGCTCGAGACGACCCGCGATGCCGTAAGTGGCGGCCGGCCGCTCGTCCGGGAGTCTGCTTGCCGCTCGCCGTGCCGGCGAGCGGCAAGCAGACTCCCGGACGCGCAGATAGCAACCGTCTGCTCCGGCACCGCACTCCACGCCCCCGCGTGCACCTCCGCCGACACACCACCTGCGCGGCCCGAGGGAGGCTCTTGCCGCACCGCTTCATTCTACTCTGCCTTCGCCTTCCTCGTCGCCTTGGCCTACACTTCATCTTCGCCTTTGTTTCGGCCTCCACCTTCACCTCCTTCTTGGCTCCCGACTCCGACTCATACGCCGACTCATACGCCGACTCATACGCCGACTCATACGCCGACTCATACGCCGACTCATACGCCGACTCATACGCCGACTCATACGCCGACTCATACGCCGACTCATACGCCGACTCATACGCCGACTCATACGCCGACTCATACGCCGACTCATACGCCGACTCATACGCCGACTCATACGCCGACTCATACGCCGACTCATACGCCGACTCATACGCCGACTCATACGCCGACTCATACGCCGACTCATACGCCGACTCATACGCCGACTCATACTCCGACTCATACTCCGACTCATACTCCGACTCATACTCCGACTCATACTCCGACTCATACTCCGACTCATACTCCGACTCATACTCCGACTCATACTCCGACTCATACTCCGACTCATACTCCGACTCATACTCCGACTCATACTCCGACTCATACTCCGACTCATACTTCTACTCCGCCACGGACTCCGCCACCGAGTTCCGTTCCTCGGCCTTCACCACGGTCTCTTTACCTCCGCCTCTACCCCGTCTGCCTGCCCCCGCCCATCCCTCCCACTTGCACCGCCCATGCGCTGCGGCCGCAGCGAGAATCTCCCTTGAAATAATAAGCCCTGCGGCGCGCAGGAGGGAAGCAGGGAGTGCGTTCTGAAATATTACGAGGCTCATGTTGCTTTATTACCTGATTATGCACCGACGTCCTCCGCGTGATGAAAATAAAAAATATATATCGTGGAATTAGCAACCGCCAGGCGGGCTGTTCTCGGAGTGGGAGTGAGGGAGAGGAAAAAAGAGAATTTTGAGGATGCAGCAAAGGAAAGGGGGAAGGACCGACGTCGAGGTCGAGCATTTGTATAGTTGCAATCAGACAAAAGTGTGCACCTGTATTTATGAAATATTTTCCCTAGGTGCTCTGTGGAATTGGATGGAGTCTCGTCCTTTTTAAATGTCGAATCTTAGTTATCATGGTTTATTCGGTCTCCTAAAGATTAATTTTTGAAAGTGTTAGAATATATGAGTCATGCTCTTGAGTATATATATATATATATATATATATATACTAATCTCCTTCCAAAATAGAGGCATTCGTTTTCACTGTAGGAATAAGAAAATAGTTTTGTATTTATTTTCGTGGTTTATTTGAAAATACCAAAACTTATGTTTCTCAAAGTTATCAAAATAAAAATTCTTAGTATTAACGTGAATAAAACCGTTCTAAAACCGTTCTTTTGTTATACACTAATCTGTCATTATATTAATATTTAACGTGAAGAATTTGAATAGAAATGTGTTTTGTTATTTTATCAGTAATTAATAACACACAGCACTGCAAATAAATTATGAATGAAAACTATGTATTTTTTGAAAATGAATTCTTTCGGAGGTTCAGAAAATTCTCTTTGATTCCCTATTTTGTAGCCACAAGCCACTCATATTTCTTGTGAATTTTTACATTATTTTATCATCATTGGAAGTGTTCATAAAGCCATCGAGCTCACAAGATGGCGTTTAAAAAATCGGAGAATATACGAAAACATTTTCCTTTTGCTTTCAATTTCAATAAATTTTAGTGAGAAAACATAGTCTATCACATCTGGATCATAGTTTCCTAAAGAAATATTATCACAGAAAGCATAACCTATCTTTGCCGTTTGATTGAAAATTAAACACCTCTACAGCGCCTATAAAACTGAGAGAAAGGTGTGTTTTTTTATTGATCAAAATTCCTCTCAAATACATCATTGTGCGTTTCCGTGTACTAGAGAACTTACGAGGAGGCGTTCTTTGGAGCAGACTTGCCCTCAAAAATTACGCATTCCTCACGCACTCTTCTCAGAGGAGACTTCTCCCTTTCCTCCACCTCTCGCCTCCAGCCGACCTCGCTCACATCCTGCGGTGGTGGATTATTCGTCTGCGAAATGGAAGCCACTCGGAAGGGATTCAGACCGCCTCCAAAGCCCCCTCCGGATAACGCGGCTCTTGACGGCGAAATATAAAAGGGGGCTCTGGTTAATTTAGGGGCGCGCCAGGTCTTATATAAATGATGATTGGCTTTTTACATAAGTTCGTGGCATAAGAAATGATGTGCCTAGCCAAGAGCCCGGCTACCTGGATCCGCACATTCAGGTTGGAAGTTGATTAATATCTACGTGGTCTTTCAATAATTCATAGAAGACTGTTCACATATCGCAACTTCAGAAATATTGAAAATTTTAATTCTTAAAATAATAATAAGAGTTTTTAGTTCTCTGTAGATTTAACGTTGTTTTACTAATACTAAACATCATTTGCCTTACATATTACAAACAATTAAAACGTAATTCATTAATAATCAGCTTTGACATTGATGAAGCCAATTGAAGTAAAAAAAAATATTTCGGTTGGAATCTAACTCAAATCTCTTTTAATACATTTTCAACTTTTTCTGAAAAAAAAAATACTTTCATTAAATTTTTTGAATGAAGGGAGAAGCAGTGCTCTTAAATTTAAAAATTTTACACGGTCTTACTCTTAAGGAAAGAAAAAATAACAGAAGAAGAAACAAGACTATGTGCACCTCACGCCGGACACTTCATTCTATGATTTTGTGTTTATAGAAAACTAATAGAAAACGTTTAAATTTAGCCTTATCACTATCGTTCTCGAAAATATTAACTCTATTCAAATGACCTAGTTCATTTTTCGGAACTATTGTAAAATTGGTTGAGTATTTTTTATCGTATTAATCGTGAACCCAATAAAAGAGTTCTCCAATCGATAATTCAATTTATATAGAGAAAGAATTTACGTCCAGAACTAAAATATTAACTTTTAGATACATCTTGATAAACCTATGTGTAATGTTGAATTCAAAATAGATAATATAAAACGGTATAATTTATGTAGGGTTGTTATTTATTCTTTAACACATGTACATAAACGTGTAAAGAAAATCGTAAGAGATGTAAAAAGTGTTAAAATATGTAAAGTAAAGATAATCATATTAAGTCACTTATTATTTAATTAAACATGTTAAAGTATCTACTTTTTTGGTTATTTCAAGGGAGAGACACGCAGTACTTTCTAACTTCCTTTTTCATGTGTTCAGTTTATTTGCAATTTGATCATATCATCTTCTTGAGATGATTCGAACGTCCATGGCACGAAACCTCCGACCGGTACTTTCTATTCATAAAACAATATATTCAGAACGGGCAGTACTTCTTTCTTTTACCAACAAGGATTAGGCTTCAACCATTTCGGGTGTTCTTCTTGGGCAAGCTTTCGTCGCTCCTTCTTCTTGCAATACAATGCAGAGCTAATGCCGGCAATCATTCATTTAGCATCTTTTCCAAACGTTCGCACCATTTCTTAATAAAATAGTAATTTTTTTTTCTAAGAAAGGCGTGACATTCAGCTCTTTTTGAATATCCGCATTCCTCTTTCATCAAGGAGAACTCTAGAGTACTTCGTAAAAAAATTATTTCTACATGCAAACTTGTATTTTTGTCTTTTTTATCTTAACTTATCGTCTGATTCCACATCGTTTCATACGAAACATAGACGCACAGTGGTTAACCATGCCAAATAACCAGAGTGAGGACACCTTGTCAAATCTGTGCCCAATATTCCTTAGAAAATTAGAATAACATATTTGTTTAAATATAACACCCAACAGTATGTGCGATGAATTGATTTTGAGAAATACAATACAAAATATAAAAATACCACTACTCTTTCACACTATTAGTTTTATGAAAATTGGCAAAATCAAAGCAAAAGAAAACCGTATGAACAAATATAGTGTAAAATTATTTTAAGGTGATTTGTGCATTATTCACTGACCACCCCTTCAAAGACCCTAATACGTGTGAAAGAGAATTCGATCTGAGCACTCCGCAAGATGTCGAGCCAAAATCGATGGTTGATGAAGTCAATGTGTGCGCTTGAATAATGCTGTCTTGCAGATCCATTCATTTGAAAAAAGAGCCTTGAAACAGTCGTAGGTAAGAGAGATCCAATAAGAATAAATTTCTGCACACTTCTAGCATTTCTTCATCGGATCCGCAGACACTTAAGAATGTGAAAACCAAACCTTAGCTAATAATGATAATTCAAAGGCATTGCTGGAAATAGGCGAGCGCCTGCAAAAATAGTTGTTTTTGTTGCTTTTGTAGGTGTTTCCATGTTTGCCAACTATTCTTCTTGTATTCTTTATTATTTTTCCATTTAGATCAATTTTGCTGTCAATCTTTGTTATGAATGCTCATATATTTTATCTTATCCATTTAATTGTGCAAATTAGGTACAGCTTGATCGCTATGCATTTTTCTCGCTTACATAATTTTAATGACTGCCCGTAGAATTTCAACTCTACCTTGATTTCATTTCACAATAACTTTCAAACGGGTCTTTGAGAAATATTTAAATTATTCGCGACTACTGCGGCATTATTTGAAGCTGGTTGAAAACATTCCAATAATCACGCCTACTCTTGCACATTACCTTTGTTCGACACGTTTGCCTACTTTTTGAAACTTCTTTATATTTATTCATAAAATAAATACACATAAAACATACTTAAACTTTATTTACGTAAAGTATCAATTGGTAGGGGGGCATTCCCATTTTAGTTTTCGGTTATTTTATCCTTCACATACTGTCTCCGAAAACCTCTCCTCCATCCTTTGGCTGGGGCGTTCCATCCTTTTGATGAGACCTAATTTCTTATTGGTTTCTTTAAAAAATTATGTTAGTTGGCATTTTTATTCCTACCTAAAATCAATAGTTATTTTAATGACTAAATTACTGTCAACACTCTATATAAAATAATGTATGTCACATTTCGGCACAACATGACACGACCTTCAGTCTTACAGTTTGCGCCTCTACAAGTAGAGACATTTTTTTTACAACAAATGTCACATAACTGCGATAAATATTGCTCTACATTCTTGCGAGTTGTGCTCATGACATGTGACCAAGTTTGAGTTACATTTCAATTTTGTCTGAAGTGGCATATGAACTAGCTTCACCCGATCCCTTCAATCACAAAACTTACTATTGAAGCTGCCATAAAACATGACTTCCCAAAGCCTAGAAACCAAACGAAATCAACTTTAACCACTGATGGGCCAACAACAAATCCCCGAATTTGTATGTCATGATGAAGCAAGCGAGTTCACTTGCAGGGCCAGCTGCGCTAAGTTCTTTGATTGGCAGCTCCGCCAACGGACGCTGCCGCGTTCTCTCCGCAGATCCAAGAAAGAACAACAAGCGCTCCTCCTTAATGCCCTTATAAATGTGCCTCTGGTAGAGGATCGCGTCTCTCCTCAAAATATTTGCTTACGCCGAGAAGAAAAGTAAGAGGGTGCGGGGGGGGGGGGGGCGAAATCCGATATAACATCCGCCGTCGCAAGCGCTGCAAGCGGCGGAAAGCCGGCAACGCCTAAGCCGCATATTTATCTGTATCTCTGTGGCCTCGCACAATATTGACGACGCGCGGGCGCGAGTTTATTCCGGATCATTAATATTTCCCGCTTGTGGCTATTGCAGATCGGCGGCCCCCGGAACTTTAAGTAGGCTTAGGCTTAGCCCCCGTTGCTTGAATCCCCCGCGCGAAGCAGCGCTTTGGAAGTGGCGAAGGCGGCGGGAGCAGCGGGAGCGGGGTGCGGTGGCGGGGGGCGGCGGCAGTGGCAGTGGCAGTAGTGATGGTGGTAGTGGTGGAGGGAGAGCTGGTGGCAGAGGTGGGGGCGGCTGTGGCGGGGGGCGGCGGTGGCGGGAAAGCAGCGGAGCAGGGAAGCGGGCAGGGGTGGGGGCGGGGGTGGGGGCGGGGGTGGGGGCGGGGGTGGGGGCGGGGGCGGGGCGGTGGTGGGGTGGGGGCGGGGTGGGGCGGGGTGGGGTGGGGCGGGGTGGGGCGGGTGTGGGGGCGGGGTGGGGCGGGGTGGGGGCGGGGTGGGGCGGGGGCGGGGGTTGTGGCGGCGACGCGGATGGCGGCAGTGGACAGTGCTATTAGGGTGACAGTGGCGACAGTGGTAACGGTGGCGACGGTGGCGACGGCGGCGACGGTGGCAGCGGTGGCAGCGGTGGCAGTGACAGTGGTGGTAGTGTTGGCGGCTGCGGGGCGGGGCGCGCGTGGCGGGGACTGGGGCAGTGCTCGGGTTGGCAGGGGCTGCCGGGACTGCGGGGGGCGGGTGAGGCGGCGGGAGATGATGGGCTGCCATTCAGAACCTAGTTAAGTCTGCAGGCGCTGTTCGGAGCAATTTCACCAAGTATTGGTGATTTTAGAAAATGAGTTTGCGGTCTGCGGTATTATTGTGTCTGGTTTGTGTTAAATCTGAATGAATAGAATTTCGTTGGCACGGATGGATAAGGTGGATGGTTTGGCGAAATATTTTGCTTGCACGCACAAATATTATGTTACACATCATACTTTTGGGCACTTTAGAAATATTGGTCAAGGCTGCAAAGTTTAAAAGATTAATAAATACCGTTTTGTCTTTGTCGTCTGCATTGTGGCAAAGACTGTGTTAGGCAGGTGATGGATTTGGAGAGAATGCAGTTGTTGGGAATGCCCAAATCAATGGTTCAGGTTTTGTTTTATGTGACCGGTTTAAAACTTAAGGTTTATATTTTTTTTGGCCGGGACAAATAAAACACAACTACTATATAACAAAGTTTATTTCTAAATTACTTTTCTTCTCAAGGAAGTATCTGTAAGATCTTTCCATAAACGAAGGGGAAATAACATTCATACGCTTTCAAACCATCCTGTCTTAAAAATATGGAGCTATATAGAAAATATGGAATATTAGATTCTTTCTACGGACCTTTTCTATTTCAAGTGATCGACAATGTCTCATTATGAGATTTTGTAAAAAATTATTTTACCAGATCAGTGGAAAGACCGCTTTACATCTCATTATAACTGAGATGTTATTCGAAATTCTATTACCAACATTGAAACCAAAGATCTTCTATGTAATAGATTTCTCTAGTACCTTGGTACTTCTATTACCATCCCCGAAAGCATTATTCCTGTATATTAACTCACTTTATTCACATTCTAAATCAAATTAGTATGCAATTTCGAATTACTTTAAACTTCAACAATGGTAAATGGGCTATGAGGCTACAGAAACTCAGGTAACGATCATCTTTGTGCATTACAGAACTGAAGGAGGCCTTTCTGAATGCGAACGATGTAGTACAAGTCTTGGATATTGTTCGCAGATTCTTCAGTAGTTTCATGCTACTAACTTCGTTATAAAAATAAAAGATATTCCTTGAAGGTTTAAGGAAGAAACATTTACTCTAAGCAAGTAAAATTTTGAGACAGTGGGGAAAGTACATGTACGAGGCCATCTAGGAGACATTCAGTAGCCTCTCAAAAGTTTGCGCCGCTGGCTAAGTCATTGAAGGTGCAAACCATGAACCGTAAGACAGAGAGAAGTAGTATCAGAAGCCAAAGGTATCGGGGCACGCGCCGTTCCTGTGTTGATCTCAGCGGTTGCCTCTCCGCTCACCCGCCCACCCACCCGCTCCATGCTCACACTGTCTCCGTGTCGACCACGCGTCGTCTGCACGCCGATCTGGATTCGTCCCCATGCCATCCTCGTGCTGCCTCTCCGCCCCGCTCCGCCCAGCTCCGCCCCGCCCCGCCCCACTCCGCCCCACTCCGCCCCACTCCGCCCCGCTCCACCCCGCTCCGCCCCGCCCCGCCCCGCTCCACCCCGCTATGCCCCCCTCGCCCCACTCCGCCCCACTCCGCCCCACTCCGCCCCACTCCGCCCCACTCCGCCCCACTCCGCCCCACTCCGCCCCACTCCGCCCCACTCCGCCCCACTCCGCCCCACTCCGCCCCACTCCGCCCCACTCCGCCCCACTCCGCCCCACTCCGCCCCACTCCGCCCCACCCCGCCCCACCCCGCCCTGCTGGCTCGCTCCGTCACCAATCTAACCCTACTGCTTCCCCCGCCCTGACCCTGTTTCGTTCTCCCCCCGCATTGCTCCATTCCGTTCTCGCTCCGACCTCCAGTCCACCTCGTTCCGTCCCAGACCGTCACCGCTGCTCTCCTGACGAGACTCACTGCCTCCGAAAGCCTTTATTGCGTTTTTAATGCCAGTTGCAAGGCGACAGCGCTGTGCGGCGCCTCCCCAGGGAGCCACAGCCCTGCATAATGTACTGCGGGGAGCGCCCAAGCTGGGGAAGAGAGCAGAGTCGAAGTGAATCCGGAGTGGTGGGGGAAGAATGAGGGAATGACACACACACACACACACACACACACACACACACACACACACACACACACACACACATATATATATATATATATATATATTGTGACATACCTGGTGATGCCGGGTATTTCACTGCAATATATAACACTAAAGGAGGGTATCTTTTCCGTGAATGGGTCCCTGGATAAGTTGGTATAATATTGGGGAAGTTAATCAAAAGTGGAAATACAATCATGAACAAGATTTATTTGCAAATCAAATTTGTTAATTACATGATCTGATAACATCTGTACACTCTGCCTTGGTACCAAGATTAGAGGTAATATGCATTTATCATACCTTCGGGGCCCCGACTAGATATCTTCGATGCTCGTAGAACAACTCGTATCGACAGGGTTGCCGACCTCGGCAGCAACGGCGGGCCGTCGGCGGCTGGTGGCGTGGCGGTCGTCCCGGGCTGGTAGCCTTGCAACTCCTCCCCGACTCGGATCTTGATACCACGGCGTTGCACCTCTCTCGAATCGCCTTCCGTCGATGGATTCAATTGCTCAACCCGCGCCGATCACGCGTGCTGGTCCCAGTTCCGTACCACACAATTTCGGTAAAGTTTCCACTACACTAATTACTACAAGCGCGATCGATTGTTCTATCAACGCGAATCTTTTATTCTACTGATACTTCCAATATCTCATTCACATGTCTACTATATTCCAGTCGCTAATAGTTCATTAACTACACCGCATGTTCTCTTTGTCCATGCAATACCGGCGAGATTTTCGCCACACGTCCGAACTCTTCGCCGCTCCGCTAACGTCTGTTCTCCTCGCGATTCTCCTAACGACTGCTCGCACGTGCTCGCTGCCCCGCTTTTGCAACCGACGTTCTCACGCTGGCCTCCCGGCAGTGGCACCGGTGGCGGTAGCAACCGTCGCTAGCTCCCCTCGCTGCTCGCAGCGCCCGGCGCACGCACCGCGCAGTCCAAAATATATATTGATTACTTACACTAATGTTTTTAATTAGTGTAAGGGAACACATTCTGTGTTTCAATATATATATATATATATATATATATATATATATATATATATATATATATATATATATATATTGAGAAGTGTCAATCTGAAGTCGCGAAAGAAAAATGCGGGTACAAAATAAATTATTTCAATACACAGTCAACTCTCATCATATTGAATCTTTGGGGCTATAATCTATGGTTCACTATATAAGAGGTTAACCATACCTTGTAATGCAAAATTAAAGTATTGTGTTCTTCTATTATCGATGGTTTCTTATTTCCGAGGTAGTGAGTGAAAATAATATCCAATCGCTGCGAATTCATAACTTCAATACATATAGGCTTTCTTCAAATGTTATTCTACATTCTACAGACTCAGTAAATACACAACTTTGTGGATCTTAACACTATTCTAAATTTCTTACACTGTTAGAGCACTTTCTTTACTATTGTATTGAGTTGTCGTAAAACTTTACTTCAGATGTGAAAGATTTTACCCCTTTCACGATATCTTTGCTAAAGCCATTTTCAGTAGTTTTTTAACTTGTATTCTGCTTCCATGAAGTCCTCACTCATAGATCTGACCCCTGATTAGCTGGAGAAATTTCGTGATTGGGTTTCCTCAATCACTTTCTGTCGCCGTAAATACCATTTGGGGTTTAAGTCACTAACATTACCGTGGAAAACTCACGAAAATAATATTTTTTTGGAACGAAAACCAATATGCCAGAAATTAAGATAATGGATAACTGTTTACTTTAAAAAGCACATGGAGCGCGTTGCTAGTGACATAAAAAGGCAGAAAAGCATAAATCCAAATAGATATACTAGTGCGGAACCTCGGGAGGTAAAATGGAAAATTCTTCATTCGTTTCAAAGAAACAAAATACGTGAACTTTTGAAGAGTCTTACTACAAAAACTTCCAAGAATATGTTCCTTTAACACCTCGAGTTCTGCGAAAGAATATGTTAACGTGGAGAGCACTTAACAGTTGTGTATGCGGGCGCTTTAAACCAATCTTTAGATCTGGGCCTCATGCATTTCACAAGCAGAAACTTTTGGAGTTATGTATAAATACAGATCATTCATTCAATTTTTACACGAGCCCACTCATCAATAATTATCGGGACATGTAGATGTATAAGTGCAAACTTATTTGGCAATTCCTGTCAGATGGCGAGGTTTCGAGCATGATGCAATGATGTAGTTCTTGGAATCTCTGCTTTGACGCTAGTACTTGGAAATATGCTAACGCATTTCCCACACATTCCAAATTGGCATTTCGGGGATATTCTGGGATAAATATATAAAAATAGTGACTTCACGAAACAATTTCCATTATAAAATGACTTTGAAAATTGATTTCAAAGGGATATACTCTAACCGCGTGTTTCAGCAATAAAATCTGCACAGCAAAAATATAAAGCGAATAATCAAAAATGTAGAGAATGCACAGACGAAACGTTACAGATTATTACAGGAGAGAACGTAATGACAAAAGACAAATTATAACGGAAGATCAAAATACCGAGTTTCAAAATCCGTCACGTACCCTATCCAAGATTAAAAATAACAATAAATATTACTCTAAGGAACTAACATTCTAATTATTACCTTGATCTATTTCTTAATAATTCTTCAGAGATAATGTAACAGAGATAAGTTTTTTTGCACCTGCATTACCGAAAGAAGCTACCAACAATATATCTTTTAATTGGAAATATACGGTTTGATTCCTCTACGAATACAACATCTGATGGCAAACTGAGATGGTTCTCAGCAACAGCAAGTGCCGATTGCCGGTGCGTCTGTTTTTACGGACGTTCTAGAATTTGATACCCAATGTAGACGGATTTTCAAATGTACTTAGATAAGTCAATTTTTCGTAGATTCAAAATTCGGTACCTTTCCGTGGTTTCTTCGATCAAAATCCTCTGATCTCCGGAGTAGTAACTTAACAAATGGGTCACAGCGCCTGTTTCGTAGTTCCGTAATCTTTCGTTGTCCTTCCGTCGATCCCTCATATTTCATTCTTACACTATCATCCACTTTTGTACCACCCACGTCGGGAGACCAGCGGGAAGTTAGTGCTTGTCCGACTGGGGTGGTGCGCCGGGTGGCGAAACCAGTGGCGAGTCCCCTGTAAGCAGATGTGTCGGTGGGCGGTGATCTCACATTTATAACGCTTTTTCCCTGATTATGATCTACAGGCACAAACATCACCTGTCAGATGTCAGTCAGTCTTGGAACCAAGACTGGTCAAGCAACTGGTAAGCAAAAGTTATTTCAAGAACGCACTTTCTATTGTTTCTCTATCCCTGCACCACCGCCTTCCAAGATATAACAATGTTTAGATTAGTCTAGCATGAGAGATTAATAACCACAGCAATTAAAGCGGCAGGCAACACAAAATAATTAATAAATCAATCAAAAAAAACAAAAGTCACCATACGTTCAAAAACTTTTTACGTTCGGTCCCACTGCCTGCCTCCGAAGCGGAGCCTGCGGGGAAGCTTTCTCATGCACCAGCCGAACCGGGGTGCGGGGCGATGTGCAAAGCCTGCCCTTGTGGCTCGCAGCGTTCGGCAAACACGCGCCCGCTCCGCCCCCTCCCCTCCCCCTCCCCACCCCCTCCTCCAACACGCACAATGGGCTGGACCGGGCGCAATCTGGCGCCCACGCAAGAAGTTTAAATGAAAAAGTTATTTATTAATAAATATGAATTCTAAAAATGCGCAATATCAAAATTCAAAAAGTAAACGCGTTTTAAATTTTTTTATATTTAAATGACGTTCCGAAAATTTAATAAATGTAATAGTAAGTAAAAAGTATACAGAGTATGAATAAATAAATTTAAGAAGTTCAACTTTTCGCCGAATGCGCTTTGATTTTGTGCTCCCTGGGAGGTAGAAACTCTAGATATTTGTAACTCTTTCTCCAATAAAATATCAAATTTCTTAAAATTGTATAAAATATTATAATTCTATTTTTTATTTTTATATTTGATATTTAATAGTTATTGAATTAAGTGCAAGCACAGCCGTTCAAAAGCTCAACTGCGTTTCACTCAAACTTTGATGACCTATTTAAAATGAAGCACAAATGTTTATTATGCAGCATATGTCAATACTAAAATAAGGTACGAATACATGCTAGAAATTAAACACAAGTATGCTTCCTTTAATATCTACTTCACATTTAAAATTAGCGACCATTTAGTATTTACAATTAATGGATTGGAATTAAAACAAAGTTTTTCGTTGATAGAACATTAAAAATAAATCCTCAAAGTTCAAAATTTGTCATATAAATTTCGTATTTATCATATGTCATTTTGTAGTAAATCATCACCGAGGATATTTACAAAAAGTCCACGTTAGAAAAACTTCGGACCACTGTGTGGCTCAACAGACGCTTCGGCGTCGCCGCGTACAAAAAAGTCAACAGCGACGGCGGCACCTGAAAGGCCCACGATTTGTTTGCTATGAATTCGCAAATGCGCGTTCCTCTATGTATTTTTTGCGCACATTAATTGCCGCAAATTTGCTACCACATTGTTTTGACCAATGCTACTAGCAATTAGTTAAACTGTATTTGCATGATTCAGAACCCTGCATAATTTAAACGAATAATTCCACCGGCGGTAATAATAATTTATGTGGCAATTAGGGCCCAACTGCGAACCCTTCGTTCGGCGCAGTGAAATAGTGAAGCCCCACGTGCTTCCAGGCCGCGAATCCAGTCGCTGTCACTTCCGTTTCGGAACGCCATCCTTCATGCGAGGCGGCGACGTGCCATTCACTGACAAGCCCCGTCACTGCGCAGGCGTCGCAACGCGCACGCGGTTAGTGCACCAACTGGAATTGGAGCCACGTTTCTTAATTTCAAAAAGTGATCGCTCACGGGCTTAGATTACCGTTGCTTAATTCATTACAGATTTATTACACTTAATTCATCACAGGTTGGTTCATTAAGTACAGATAAATTTTTAATGTTAATTTTAGTTCAAAGAAAATAATTGGGAGTTGCCCATCTCAATGGACGTGTTGGCTAAAAGCGTGTACCGTCTCAGCGCTTTGGTCCGAAGGGTCACGGGTTCGAGTCTCGCCTTGGACATGGTTGTTTGTCCCTTGTCTATCATGTCGCGTCTATCATGTCGCGGAGTGTCTCTGACTCCATATCCTCAAGTATGTTAATGTCTAGTAGATGGTTGAATGTTCGTCCCATCGATATGTCAAGGGTAATCGACTGTCGGCTGAAAAAAGAACAAAGAAAAAAATTGGAATTACCTCTACCGGATCAGCTGTGAACTTTCGTATCCACGGTCCAAGCATTTTTGGCGTTCAACGTTGAGTAATACACTTTGAACAACGTAATACACTTTGAACACGTAACGTTGAGTAATACACACACGTCAGTCATACGTCAGTTATAACGTTCCCAAACGACAACCCATCCAAGGAATCACGATGTCTCGAACTGCATAACTTCCATGACTTCTCGGAGCTTGGTTATGAAGATGGGCTACCGGCACAATCTTGCCATCAACACTACCATACACTAAACAGCACCACTACTCTAACAGGTTACTATTACAACTAAAAAAACTGAGAGAGAGTAAAGACGTGATAGATTATCTTCTACTTCAATACAAAGTCAAATTTTTTCGAGGAGAATTTTAAAAACATTTGAGTAGATTTGTGTTAAAAAGTCTCCATTCGATATTCCTCTATTTAATATCGCCTTTAAAACTGTATTACTAGCTCTCAACTGAACAGTATTCTAGAACAATTCTTCAGAACAATTATTAAGAATGAACGGGGTGAAACAACGTAAAGTAAAATTTCATTCTCAAAATAAAAGCCATTTTTAATTCAAATAAACTATTGAAAAATATCAAAGTACTGCCATATTCATTGGTGAACGCAATGCTGTAATGGTCCATAGAATTTACAGAGCGAAATAATATCCATTGCCTTGCCTCCAATATCGAACGTTTTTGCGTTCATTCATCACAAATTGCAAAACTCATAGCTGTGAACCACGGGAGGTTTTCCACATGTCAATGGTGGATATTTGTGTAGATAAAATACATTTTGTTCCATTTAGCGAATGTTGTGATATGCCAATTTGAATTTTCCGCAGCATTTTTGGTGTGACGAATTTGATCATTTTGAATGGTCATGTCTGCCATTTGCTTTAGTACATCGCGATGTTATTAGTCTCTCTCATGAATTGCTCTAATGAATCCAGATATAATGTTTTATCAAAATCAATTCTGCGGCAACAGATAGATAATGCATGTACACGCGACAAGCATGGCGATTCCAACACGTGTTTATCAGTTCAATTTCTACACAATGCTTAAAAACACCCATATTTTACACATTTGAAAACTTCTTCTAGAAATACCACATTCAACATCAAGTATACAAATACAGATTACTGTTTCCAAAATCCTACATATGAATTTAGAGCTGAATGAATATCGTAATGCAATGGGAATACGAATTAAAATCACACGTTCAGACCTCATTTTTCATCACCGAAAGTGAAGTAAAATAAAAAAAAACAACAAATTGCCTTGAAGATATTTTTTCATAATATCGGTTTGTAAATGAGCTATTCAGTATCCTTACTTCTCTATAAACTATTTCTAATGTATGGTAAAATAAATACCCTTCCACGATGTACGTATTACTTTGCAATGTTCTTACGCTTAATAAAATCAAAGAGTAAGTTTATAAAATAATGTCAGGGATATTTTTTTATCATAAGTGTTGTTTCAACATTATCTAAAATTAAAAAATATATAAAAGAATAGAAAAGAGAATCAAGTTCAATAGAAAAATTATAATTCGAATTTAAATTGACTTTTCACAGAAAATCAATTTGAAACAGCAATATATAGCGTGTTATTTATAAAAGAATTAGAGGAAACTAGAAATATTTCAGTTAAAAAAAAAGAAGATACAGTTATGTAAAAACTACTTTTTACAGAGATTTTTGAAAACTATTACCACAATTAACAAAGAGTACTATTTAAAACTAATAGTAAAAATTACTATCTAAATGATAAATCACACATAATGTTTACCTAAGTAAGTCAAAAAACTACTTAGGTCGAAGTAGTATTTTTTTAGAATTAAAAGTAAAGCAAATAAATATTGATCTAGATTGAAATAATAAAATGATTTAAGATAAAAATAATGTAAAAAGCATTTACAAGCATAGAAAACAATTCTAGAACGAAGAAATGAAAAAATCAAGTAATATAAAGTAATCTTACATTTTGTCAGCACGGATATTTTTAATGAAATGTTAATTAGATTTCGCAAACTTAGTATGAATTAAAATGTAATATAACAGAAGACAATCGGTTAATAAGAATTCTCAATATGTGGTGTGTAAGGGTAATGTTTTCCACACACATTTCAAAATAAATTTTAACACTGGTGTTGATATTCTAGATTCTATAATATTAATTACTTGCATAATTAATTAGGAACTTCGTATGGAAGTATCGCTGTTTTTTCTCAGTTTTAGGTAGCAAACTCAACTAGTACTACTAGCCTAACTCTACTAGCCTTCTCAAAAAGTATTGTTACTTAGCAAACTGAACTTGTGTCTGAAATATAGAAGAAGTTAAGAAATATAAATTTCAATAATATATTATAAATATATTTACTTTTAAATATACTGAAGTTCTAAACTTTTTTTCAACTTTAAAAAGTGTACCAACATTTTAAAATACTATTAACTTGTAGTTAATAACTTGTTAAAATACTAGTAGCTTGCATTAAAAAAGTTTGAAAATAGACCTTTATTTTGAAGTCTGACTTACTTTGAAAAAAAAATCAATTGTAAAGTATTGATATATTTTAATGGTTGAAATAATAAGCAATTTTAATTAATTCAAAACTTGAGAAAATATATTTTAACGTTCACGACACTACACTAGCAAGCAGTTTACTGAGATAATATCAAATTTTAGACATTATAATGAAATTATTTCATGTTCAGCCTCATTATTAACAATCTTAAAAATAACTTTTCCACAGTACAACGGAGCGCTTTTACAACTTTATGTGGAGCAATATCACAGAGAAAAACTGAATAAATAGACATACTCCTACAAAAGACGTATTCATTAAATGGTATTTCAAAACTATGTAAAATATACATGTAAAGAAAATATATTATCTTTATTCTAAACCTTCTAAACATGTCGTGATTCCCACCCTTGGCGCGTGGTTACGAGTGGTTACGCGTAGTTGAAACTAAGGACCGCCAAAGGAAATGAGTGAGATGATTGTTGAAGATATTGAAATTTAAGTTATTAAAGTAAGTGTAAACAGAGAAGCGGTTAGTCAGCTTTAATTGTCGTTTCTCTGTTTACAGGTAAGTTTACAATTTGTTTAGGTCAAATAGTCTTTGTTAATAATGTTAATTTTTAAATAATATATTAAACAATGTTAATAGGCTTTGTAAAAGATTGTTCATAAAAAGGAATAAAACTCTGTTTACAGGGAAACAAATTTTTGCTTATCGCTAACCCACATAAACAATTGTCTTATAAAACGACAATTTTGATTATAATGCCGCGACGATTGCAATTCACATTCCAATATCTGGCATCGCCGAAGGACAAGAAGACAAGTCTTCCTGCCATAACCTCGATTGTAACAGAGGATAACAAGCAATATGTGTTGCCACAGGAAATGAGGTTTGTAACTGAACATCCAGAACTGATGAAGACGGATGTTTTTAAAAGAGTGAAAAATAGTTTGACTCAACGAGACCAAAATAGAACAGTATGGATCACTCTAACAAAAGAAATGGCACAAACATACATGGATGAAGAAGGTAATATAATGTTTAATGACTTGTATTTAGAAGAAATAATAAAAACAGATGTATTAGAATCCACCGATAAAAAGGATAGTCAACTTAATTTAAAACAAATAACAGATAAGTTTATGATTGAAAAGTTTACATCTAAACATTCAAATGCAAACCAATGGCTAGATACATTTGAGAAAGAATGTAAACGATTTGACATCAATGAAGGTAGTACAATGATTGAGGTTTTGAGACTATTCCTGGACAAGTCTTGTTTAGATTGGTATTCAGCAACTCTCATAATATTGACAGTAGAATCTGAATGATCTCAATGGAAAGAGAGGTTTTTAGAGTCCTTTGCAGACAAAGGATGGTGTACAGGTATGTATGCTGTATATTATAGATATAAAGAAGGTTCATTGACTGAATATGCTATGAGGAAAGAAAAGTTATTGCTAAATATGGACAATGCAATTAGTTCAAAGACCCTAGTGTTGCTTATAGCAGCAGGATTACCTGAATTTGTCAGAAATAAAATAGATAAAGAAAAGTGTGAGGACTCTACTACATTATTGCATGAAATCAGAAAATGTGAATATTTAGTGAATCAAAATAGTTTTGGAAAACTGAAAGAACATAAACATGATACAATAAAGAAATTTGAAAAAAAAGCCATGTAAAAATTGTGAAAACTTGAATAAAGGTATTAGATATCATTCTGAAGACTCATGTTGGTTTAACAAGAAAGACAGAAATTCAAGTAGCCCGATAGGAAGCAACTCTGTCGTAGAAGTAAATCTAAATACAGAAGCAAAAAACGAGTTATCACACCATTGATTAAAGTCAAAATATTATTAGAAGGCAAATTAGAAGTTAATGGAACATACGATCCAGGTTCCCAAGTTTCTCTAATAAATCCCAAATTACTTAAGATAAAGAACAATACACAAAATGTAAATAAAATATTTTTAAAGACAGTCAATGGTGTGACACATACAAAAGGTTTGGTAACTATGAAAATAAAAATCTTTGACATGGAGGAATATATGGATATATTCATTTTACAAACAGACGATTTTGAAGATTTTCTCATAGGATTAGATATAATCAAAAAATTTAAATTAATTCAAGATGAGAATTTACAAATATCACAAAAGAAAATAATAGATCATGAAGATAATAAAACTAATCAGTGTTTAGTAAATTTTAATGAACACATAGATAAAGATGAATTTCAGATCAAGCTGGAACATCTAAATACTAAAAAGAAAATGAAGATAGAAAAATTAATTGAAAAATATAAGACTGTATTTGCAAAAGACAAATATGATATTGGTACAGTAAAGAATTATGAAGCAAGAATCGACTTGATAGTAAACAAATATTGTAATAAAATACCATACAGATGTTCAATAGAAGATAAAAAGAAAATAGAAACGCAAGTGGCAAAATTATTAAAACACAATTTGATTGAAGAATCTTACAGCCCCTTTGCAGCACCAGTGACATTGGCGTATAAAAGGGACGAAGGAAAGAAAAATCGTCTCTGCATTGACTTTAGAGACCTCAACAAGATTATTGTACCACAAGCACAACCATTTCCCCTTATTGATGACCTGATAATCAAAACTAGAAACTGCAAATATTTTACAGCACTAGATATCAACTCTGCCTTTTGGTCAATTCCACTCCGCATTGAGGACAAAACAAAAACTGGTTTCGTAACGCAAGAAGGACACTATCAATGGACGTGTTTACCATTTGGTCTGAAAACGTCTCCAGCAATATTCCAAAGGATTCTGAGTAGCATACTAAAGAAACATAAATTAACAGAATTTACAGAAAATTATATTGACGATATATTGATTTATTCACCAACGTTTGAAGATCACATCAGACATATTGAACAGGTATTAGAAGCAATCATACAAGAGGGATTTAGATTAAAATTCAAAAAATGCTCATTCGCTTCGAACTCAGTAAAATACTTAGGGCACATTATAGAAAACAACACAGTGAAACCAATCAAAGATAATCTAATCTCAATTCAGAATTTTCCAACTCCCAAAACGCAAAAAAATATCAGACAATTTTTGGGAAAGATCAACTTTTACCATGAATATATACCAAATAGCTCAATAATATTAGACCCATTGCATAGACTATTGAGAAAAGAAGTCAAATTCATATGGTCAGAAGAATGTGAGAAGTCTTTTACTGCAATAAAGAATTTATTATTTTCTCAACCAGTTTTAGAAATATTTGATAAAGATCTACCAATAAAAATGTACACTGATGCATCGCTAGAAGGAATTGGAGCCATATTAAAGCAAGTACAAATAAATGGACAAGAAAAACCAGTAGCATATTTCTCAAAGAAGTTGAATGAAGCTCAAAAAAGGAAAAAGGCAATATATCTAGAATGTCTGGCAATCAAAGAAGCAGTAAAATATTGGCAACACTAGTTGATTGGAAGAAAGTTTGAGGTGTACTCGGATCACAAACCGCTTGAAAATCTGAACATAAAAGCGAGAACTGATGAAGAATTAGGTGAATTAACCTATTATCTGTCACAATATGACTTCCAAATAAAATATGTACCGGGTAAAGATAACGCTGAAGCGGACTGCTTAAGCCGAAATCCGGTATTAGAACCGATTGAAAACACTGATGAGGCTCTAACAATAGTAAACCTGTTACAAATAGATGAAATAAGAACAGATCAAGAACACAATGAAATAATACACAAAATAAAAACCAAGGCTAATAAGAAAGAACGGAATATTTTATAAGAAAATCAGAAATAAGGAAAAAATTATCTTGTCAGAAGAATTCAGCATCAAATTGATGAGAGATATACACAGGGAATGGTGCCATACAGGCATTAGACAAACTATGAACAGAATATGTCCTTACTTTACATCAAAGAATCTGACAGACAATATAAAAAAATATGTAAAACTTGTGACATATGTATAAGAAATAAAACAAGAGGCCAAGGAAAATTTGGATTAATGTCCCACTTGGGACCAGCTACTGAACCATATGAAATTATGTCTATAGACACCATTGGAGGATTTGGAGGACAAAGATCAACAAAAAAATACCTTCACTTATTGGTCGACCACTACACACGTTACGCATTTATTTTAACATCAAAGACACAGAACGCCATTGATTTTATCAAGCTCGTTCAGAACGTGTCAACAACAGAACAAATTGGCATTATAATAACGGACCAATATCCAGGGATAAATTCAAAAGAATTTAAAGAATTTCTGAAAGGAAAAACATTAAACTAATATTTACAGCGGTTAATGCACCATTTTCAAACGGCCTGAACAAGAGACTGAATCAGACTCTAGTCAATAAAATTAGATGTAAAATAAATGAAACTGAACAAAAAAGAGCTTGGACAACGATTGTTAGAGAATGCGTAAATAGATATAATAAAATAGAACATTCCGTCACTGGTTTTGCTCCAGAATATTTATTAAAAGGCACGGACACGAGTGTCATACCAGAAGAACTAAAGAGACAGAAAAACAAAGATGACTGGATCAATGATAGAAACTTAGCTTTGGAAAGGTCCATAAGATCGCATAATTACAATAAAAAACTGTATGACAAAAACAGAAAACATTATGAATATAATGTCGGAGACATGGTATATATAGAAAACGGAAATAGACTGAATAGGAAAAAGCTTGACTATTTGAGAGTTGGACCATTTGAAATAATAGAAAAAGTTTCAAACTCCCTATACAAAATCAAGTCAAATAGAAAGTCAGATACAAGTTTATTCCATATATCAAAACTCATACCAATAGAAGAGGGAGGCAAAAACAAAGAAGAATAAAGAATATACCCAACATCACAGTACCCTAATATGTCTCACCCTTAGGGGGGGAGATGTAAAGAAAATATATTTTCTTTATTCTAAACCTTCTAAACATGTCGTGATTCCCACCCTTGGCGCGTGGTTACGAGTGGTTACGCGTAGTTGAAACTAAGGACCGCCAAAGGAAATGAGTGGGACGATTGTTGAAGATATTGAAATTTAAGTTATTAAAGTAAGTGTAAACAGAGAAGCGGTTAGTCAGCTTTAATTGTCGTTTCTCTGTTTACAGGTAAGTTTACAATTTGTTTAGGTCAAATAGTCTTTGTTAATAATGTTAATTTTTAAATAATATATTAAATAATGTTAATAGGCTTTGTAAAAGATTGTTCATAAAAAGGAATAAAACTCTGTTTACAGGGAAACAAATTTTTGCTTATCGCTAACCCACATAAACAATTGTCTTATATACATTTCAGATGCGAATGAAGCAAAATGAAATAAAACGGAGGTATTCTCGATGAATGCGAATCAAAAAACGCCAAAAATGAGAGGTTTTTGGCCTTAAATCAAATCTAATCGCCAATGATGAAATCAATATGAGGCAAAGAAATTCCTCGTCATACTCTCAATCGTCGGGAAAGAGCTGTTAGTTTGTGAAGAAAGTATCAAAAACTGAGTATACAAACTGACTACTGTTGCACCACTGACTATGTTATTTGTCGTGCAATGAAACTGTAAGTCAGATTACGACCAAACAACACACAGTAAAATTCTCGGCGTACAATCCACTGCACCCAGTTGCAACTTCGTCGCCGGGAACGGGTCAAATGTTGCCAACCTTTTATTAATAAATCAACGATAGATAATCGTGATGAATTCCATCAGCGGCATCGAGCGGTTAAATTTTACAGCTCTCCAATAAAATACACGAATCAATTGCGCCGGCCGGCTGCTGCTGCTGTTCCCTGGGGGGGGGAGGCAACGACGCGAGTTTGGACATGTGTGTGGGTGTGGGTGAGGGCTTGGTGAGGACGAGACGGGGAGCGAAGCAGAGACGAGACGGGGAGCGAATCTTATTACTTTTTGCTGGATAACATAATTGCTGCACAACATAACGCGAGGATGCGAATATTTCTGTTTTGCTGCTGCGCAAGAGACGGCATCTGGAAGCAGCGCAATCCAGTGTTCAACAAATACTTTGGGTAATATTAAAAATGCTAATTGCATTCCTTTAACAGATCATAAAACACAAAATCTGAAAGATTTGAATCAATCTAAATTGAGCATAAAATGGCCAAGGAGGAATGTAGTGTTTGGCTGTTGCGATGCATCAAAAACTTTAATACGTCAAAGTAGAGTATTTTACGCAATTTGTAATCAGATGTCAAGCACTTCCAAATCATTATTTGAATGTTACTAATTCTTATCATATTTTATACAGCCTTCTTCACGAGTTGTAATCATATGATATCAATTAATTCAAGTGCTTGTCAAAAATTGTTTTCAGCATGCCAATCTTCGATTCTGAAATCTCCGACCATTTCACCCCATTAGCCTTTCAGTTACAGATATTTCTGACTGACAGATATGAAATATATTTGCTATTTGCACATCTGAAATTCATCTTAGATTAATTAAGGACATGAACACGGTCTATATAGTGGATAGTTTGTAACTGAAGTTTCAGAGATCTGGGCTCTAGATTTGATCCCAGATAATGGTTCATTTTCCCTACTCACGTATCATGTTTGTATGAAAATAGAGTTACATATAGAAAGCAAAAAAATAATAGATTGACGTTCAGGAGGGTTGCACTGGTCGTTCATTTCCTTGTTCCTCCGAAAAGGTTCAAAATAAGACGATATAGTGCATAACAATCATACACTTACAGCGAGCGATCTTTCATTTCCAATCATGGGACCAGGTGATGGGCTGCTCCATCCATTGGCCATTGTTCTTAGCTCAGGTGATATTGTAGGTACGTGAATACCAGTGAATACCAATACTCCATCAGTTTGCAAATGCCGATGTTTAGATTTTGGTCAACGTATGATTTGTTTTGTTATTATATATGTTCGAAGGTCGTGTGGCACTAAAATAACAAGCCAAACTTTGAATCAAACCAAGGTATTAACGTTTACGGTTTGCGAGAGTTTTCTGTGACTGCTGTGACCTATCTTGTTACTGCTCCAAGTCTATCAATTGACCTGTAGGTATGAAGATTAGTACAAACTGCTTAGATTATGAACTACCTGATCATTTTTTTACTATTTACCTATTTTCCACTGCACTATTTAATCACTTTTGATAAAAACATGGCTTTAGTGTACTATTCTCTATTATTCAACAAATGCAATAAAATATCTACTAAGACCTAAAAAATATAAATGAACATATTAGTGTAAATAGCGTTTATTAGGCATGCAATGTAATTGTATGTCGTTATTGAGAAATGTATCTAACCAGGCCTCCTTCATTTATTTCATTAACTCTCATTCGCGCTGCTACTGTTTTTGAAGTGTTTGTGGTTTTTCTACATTCGAACTTGGCACATTATCATCTCAACTATTAGGAGTATGGCAATTTACGGTAATATTTAATACCACAATAGCATTAGCAATAAGCCCTATTTAATGATACTGAATCTCTTTCAGTTGTCAAAGATATGGATGTCAGAATATGTGTCATGATTTACAGTTCCCCCCTTTCATTATGTTAGTATATGATAAACCTTTACTTCTAACTTACTGATGACATTCATTCTGCAACTCTTTCTTTGACTTTCTTATTTTAAAAAGTCTTCAATCGTCTCATTATCTCTCTTTTTATCCTCTCCCTTTATTTTTCTTCTTCCATCGCTTTCTTTCTCTTCTCTTTTACCTTCCGTTCTCTCTTCTTCTACTTTTCTTCCTCTCCTCTTCTCTCCTACCTTTCTTTCTCTCCTTTTCTACTTTTCTTTCTGTCCTCAATTTCTTTCTCCATCTCACCTTCTTCCTGGTTTCTATATATTTCCCTCTTTCTCCCACTCATTCTCATCAATCTCCATTCAAGCGCATCATGCCCTTAACAACTCGCGCCGAAACCTCCCCATGGTTTCCTCCCGTCCCCTCCCCTGTCTACCAGCGCGCAATTTTTCCCCGCCCTTCTCGCCGCCAGCGGGGCGATACTCCAGCCGCGGGCGGGCGCGAGCGATATTAATGGCATTGTTCTAGTATTCAAATATGCTCCCTCACGTAATCACCAGTCGCCCTCCCGCTGGTCGGTGGCCGGTGGCGAAAGATCCTCGTTTTTCGCCCGCACCCTTCCACTCCACGTCGCTTCACTTCACCGCGCGTAATGACGGACAGCGGGCGCAAGTGGACGTAAATGCTTACCACTTTGTGAAATTAAGGATGTGACGAATCGTTGTAGCCATTTTCTTGTAACACTCCATTTTAAATGTATTGGAATTTTTGAATATTATTTCTTCGTAGAACTTCTTTCCCAACCTTTCTCACCTTTTCTTCCCGATTTTTCTTTATTCAGAATCCTATTGTACTTTACTGTTTCCTACTCATGCCACATTTTTCACGAGAATGTTTTATTTTCATAATTTTTTTATTAAAAGTGTTTTGCAAAAAACTTTTTAACATTTGATATCTTTACTCATTTAAAATTTATTATTCCCCGAACATTATGTACAAAATGGGTTTTCCAAAAAAAGAACTAAGTGACGACAAAAGAAAATGCAATAAAAATAAAATTCTTAGTTTATATTTGGAAGTACAAATAGATAAAAACCTCGTTACAGAGACACTGGGGACATCTTATTCTAAACTACTTTAATGGAATGATGAAATAAAAACAAAAATGACTCTATATTCCAACGAAGAATGAATAATGGATTAAATTGCTATTAGTAACCTAACCCATTACTTAATCCAACAAGAGCTCGTGTAGTTTTCATTATTCTTTCGTACATTAATTAAATTTTTACTTCTAATATTCACCACAAAAATGATATTCATTCAAAACATGGTTGTCAAATTAAAAGTATTTGAGAGTCAAAGGTCTTTAGGATAATTGATTGCTATGAAGCATACAACTTTAATATTTCAATAATACGATAGAGAACAAAATAAGTACTTACTTCTTGTTTTAATTGCATCAATTGTTTGCTGACGTCTTTGTTAACACGCATGTGCGCACGTACCTGAAAAATAAATAAAATATTATTTAGCCATTATGAAATTAATGTTACATGAATAGAATATGTGAACTAATTTTATAAAAGTATGTTCTTGTTTTCCAAATAAATGAAAAAATTATATAATGTTTACACGCACTTCGTGTGACTTCAACTTAACCAGATGTGGAGAGAGATAAAGAGAGAGAAGAGAGGAGAGGAGAGGAGAGAAAGAGAGAGAAAGATTTTTACGGTAGTACTCGTATGATCTACCAAATGTTCCTAAGTATTCAGTCAATAAATTGCTTTCATGTGGATATCGACGCAATAAATTTTGTAATAGTTTTGATAATAATATTGTTTTATCAAAATTTCCAGAAAAACTGAATATTTAAAGTAGTGCTTATAATACACAACTCTGATTTGAAATAAGGTTTTCCATACCCAAAAGTAGGTTTTTATTTACAGTTGTTATTTTCTTTATCAATTGCTTTTTGTTTTATGGACTGAAAATAATTGTGTATGCCTTTCAATTATTTGCAGGAAAGGAAATTGAAGAATAAACGTGCCCTAATTACCCATTTAAGTAAGCAATCGATAACTCACCTCTTGGCTTCAAATTGTTAGGCATTTAGAGCCAACACATTTTACCCATCGCTTCCTTCGCCTTTTTTTTTTTTTTGTTATGCGCGCCGCGCGGCTCGTTTTGGAGCAACACGCGTCGCGCGCTCTGATGAGCCGGTAAACGGTTTAGTCTCCTGCGCGTCGCTCCCTTTTCGCACTGAGAACCACCCCCACCCCCACCCCCGCTCCTTCCCCCTCCCCGCCCTGCCGCTCTCGTTCGTGAATTCCCCGACGCTCGCTTGATTGTTTCAGAAAAGGCTCGTCGCCCCGCCCCGCCCCGCCCCGCCCCGCCCCGCCCGCCACCCACGCGCGCGCGGGCGTTTGACAAACGGGTTGGCCTTTCGGCCTACGGTGTTTGCCAAACACGCCCCAGCGCCAGCGACGAGCCGGAGGGAGGAGAATCAGAGAGAGAGAGAGAGAGAGAGAGAGGGGGGGATGAGGGAGAGGGGGAGAGGGGGCCGGGCTGTTACACGGGCAACGCGCCCTCAGCAGGCTGCTGATAAGTTTCTAAATGTTCGCCAGCTGCTTTTATCCCCCTTTTTTTTATTTCTTTTCTCGGACTCGTATCCCGCTCAATGAAATACCTGTGTTGCCGGGCGGGCGGTTGGTTGCGTGACGCTGTTGGGACAGTGCGCGCGCTGGGGTTGGTGCTGCTTTGATGGTTTCTTTTGCGGAATAGTTTCTTTGTACCGTTTGTGTGTTGTGGTGGCGGTGTAGTACTGAGGGGGAAAAAAATGTCCCTGAGGACGGGAGATTTGCTCGGCTAATGCCGAAGTCTTGCCATTCTTTATCACCAGTTATTTGTTACTCGTTGATGAGCTCTGGTGTTACTGATAGCAAGGGCAAAGAAACATCAGTAGAAGACATTACTGTAGTTAATACACGGCACGATTATTCATGCACTATCTCACAGTTTAGTACAGAAAAATCGCATGTTTTCTTTATTCACAGCGACTAAGAATACTATTTAACTGGATTGATATTTATAATATTAAATACTATGGATAACCAATTGATTAACATCTCGCACTCAATAATCACAAATATTGAAAATTATCAATCATTTAAAAAATATTTATTAAAAAAATTTTTGTAATGTTTTGTAATATGCAAGTTATTGACATATTTTTTACATCACACGGCGTTTTATGCTTTTATGATTTGATAGTTTTGATATTAAAATTTCGTGATCTGGGAGAAAATAGTCAAACTTAAACAAAAAAGTATGTGTAATGGATTTTTTAAAGAAAATAAAAACATTTTATTTACATCTTACAAGAATTTTCATTTTTGAACATTTATCTACTATACACTTAATGAATTTCTCAATTCAATAATTGAAATTTCAAAATGAAAATTTAATTTACAACAAAATATATTTTTACCTAAAACATAGTAGTGCAAATGAATAGTGCTTAATTCCGGCGAAATATTCTACCAAAAATATAAACATTATACTTCTTTCAAATAATAAATTGGATAGTTTCATTGTAGAACAGTGAACCATATTGTCATTTCTAATGGATTGTTGAACACAAAAAGTACGTTTTCTTAATTTCATTTTCTAAACGATAGTAAATAATAATGCGAAAATATTTAGCTAAGATATTAACGTTTCGACACAATTATGTTTGTTGAAAATGCTATTTTCCTGCATAAAACACATTTTTACAACTGTTTTCCGCGAATCAAATCACTGGACAATACCCAGACAATTACTTTAACTGCGCATGTTTTATTGCCTCGAGAGCCACTAACGGAGCGCCGAGTTTAGAATGGAGCCCGGGCGTCCGCGTCGGCCCCGCCCCTTCCCACAGCGCGACCGCAAGCGCAGCGGCGGACGACGCCAATCAACGGACAGAGAGCCCTTTCTTTCGCATTACTCCCCGCCCCCTTCCTCCCCTCCATCAATTACCCCCCGCCCCACTCCGTCCCACCTCCTCCGCTTCGCTTCGCTTCGCTTCGCTCCGCCCCGCCCCGCCCCGCCCCGCCCCGCCCCGCCCCGCCCCGCCCCGCCCCGCCCCGCCCCTCCCCGCCCCGCCCCGCCCCGCCCCGCGTCTGGTGGGGCCCCAGCGCCTGATAAACGCCGCCGCAAAGAACTCTCAAAAGAGTAGTCCTCCGGTTATTCAACGCGCCGTCCGGGACGGGAGGCTTTCCCTTTACCGCTCCCACTGCCCGTCACCTCTCCACGTACGGGGATTCTCTTCACTTTCCCGCTCCGCACCTGGGTGGACTCTCACATATATTCGTTTTTTCGGCAATTCCTTCTCGTCGCTTTTTAGCTTATTTTTTTTTCTTCGTTTTCCACTTTCCTAGATTTCCGACCGGGAGGGATGGCACAGGGCATCAACGGATGTCACTGCAGTCCCTCTCACCGGAAGGTTCTAGAATCGAGTCCCGACGGTGGCAGGATGTTCGATACTAGTTTGTCAGCTAGGTCGAATCTAGTCGCTGTCTGGAGAAGTCTAGCGGCTGGCTGCTCCGATTGGTAGTTTTCCGTGCTTTCTCAATTAACACAAGGCGAATGCCGGGAGGAGTAACAGCAACAGAGGAAGGACATGCACTACATATACGGGATTAATTGTCATAGCAGTTAAGTGCTGGAATCAGTATCAATCAATCGATTTCCGCTTCCCTCGCTTTACGCTTTCCTCGTTAGACGCTTTTATTTCTTCACAATTTCCTTCTTCATCACACTCTTTACTCCCCGCACCCACAAACCCCAGCCTTCATCACTCCCTGCCTGTACCGCTTCTACTTCCAAATGACCTCTCCACAATCTCCTCAACTCTTCCGCGCCTACATCAGCAAACCCCGAACATACTCACCTACATTGATTTGCCCACGCGGTGCTATCGTCATATGCTTCACCACGCCTACAGCAGTAATTGTTTCTTCGCCGCTGTCTCCCCGATCCAACTGTCATTCATTCTGTGCTTTCGCGTGCCCCACGTCGCCTCCGCCTATTCCTCCATCAAATTGTCCTTCTCCACCTAGTCCTCCGCCTCCTCCTCCTCCTCCATCTAATCCTCCTCTTCCACCTACTCCTTCGCCTCCACTGCCACTTCCTCTTCCGGCTCCGCCTCCAGAGCGATTCGCAACCGGGAGAGCCGTGTGTCTGGTCAGTGTTCAACAAAACACTGTCGATTAGTCCCACGGCTTCAAGTTCCCTGCGCATATTCATAGCGCCGAATTGAATTGGGCTCCCCACGCGCCGCGCGGCTCCCAAACTCAATTTACGCGCGCCCCGCGGTGCCTCCTCCTCTCCCCACCCCCTTTTCGTCTCGGCGCGTGTACACCCGACCGTCTCAGCCAACGTCGCGGCCCAGTGGAAAACCTTCCGAGGTGCAGGGAAGGACGACCTCCACGAAGATAAACTGCACGCTTTGAACAATTAGCTCTTTCTGAAATGAGAACAAAAGATTCCAATATAAGTCATATTTATGCAATATGAAAATCAACTAAACTGTGAACTACGACACCTAATTAAACCTAGGACATTTCTTTAAAGTATATATTAAATCAATACTATTAAAGAGAATAACGTGAATATTAACCTCCAGTGATACTGTAATTATTATCAGTATTGAAGTATTGTAGATCGAAATGGCGCAATCAACTGCTGAAAGGCTAGGAGCTCGTTTCAGAATAAGAATAGGGGAATTCAAAGCAACCATCATTCTGTAATATAGAAATGAACACCAAATCCCAACTAGAGAACATCTTTAAAGTATATCTTAAATGAAGACTATTAAACCTAAAGTGAATATTAATTAGAATGAATAATATGATTACTTCTAATGTACTACTTCTCTACCGAATAGGACAATAATTGCCCTATCACTTGCGAAGGCGCCGCCTTAAAATAAGAAGTGGCTGCAATTCATGACACCTTTCTTACATTTGCGTTGATTTATGATTTTTTTTCTAAGCACTTTTGCTTCATTGCAATAATAATATTACTTACTATTCTTTCTTACATTGTTTCCTTCACTCTCAGCATATATGATCGTATTGTATTACAAAAGTTAATCCATGAAGTTATTCAAGCTTAATTTTATACATTAGTTACAAAACTAATCTCTAGTATCAGAGTATAATAACATTTACCTGTTTTCCCTAAAAGCTATGAAAAGATGTTTTCAAACACGTTATGACTCGTTTAAAAATAATTAGCGCTTTAATAGAGTAGATTACAACCAGGTGAGAAGTGACACAAAGTGTTTAAAGTAGATTTCAGGAAAAAATGTGCACAGTTCTTAATAATTAATTTTCAATTATTTTCTGATATTATATCTTTCTTCCGCCATTTTCTGAAAGATAGGAACGAGGAGAAGTTTTGATTTACAATAGCACAGCCATCTCGTAATGAAGAGAAAATAACATTTACTCTCTCATACACGACCACGGCTAACTGGATTTATTGGACAAATGAATTTAAGTTGGCGTTCCACAAGATTATACCAGTCATGTTTCATTCCTGTGCTTAGTGAGTTTACGTTGGTCATTCACCATTTCACCAGCCATTGCCATCTATCCTGCCCCATCCATAACTATGGTCACAATTTAGAGAACACCCCTGTCAGATGGTAAAATCAAGTTTCTCAACCGTTACGTTCACCAAATAAAATACTCACTCAATCAATTGAGCAAGAAACTCACATATAAATGCTGAAATGATCAATTGTGCTGCATGATTTAGTGTCAACATGTATTTTGCTGGAAACATTTGGTGTAACACAAACATAATTTATAGCGAGAAAACGGTTATATCTTCCTTATTTTAATTTGAAGTGCGGAGCAACAAAATCAAAATGATCTTAAAATTCAACTGAAATATTGAGAGATCAATTTGTTTGGCGACGTAAGAGAATAAATGATGTATGCAGTTTCTTGGCATGTGATCAGTGTCCGTTAGATACCCAGGAACTCGCGGAAAAATCAAAAACAAAGGAACAACTTCGAATTTCACTACAAATGAAAATATTTTTTGTGAAATTTCGTCTATTCTCGTAAGGCACGTATCGACTGAATTCTCATACTCAGTGCGTTAGTGATTTTGACACAACTGATGACGGACGATAGCAAGTCTCAAAGGAATAGCTCGCCTGTCATTTGATGTTGGATATTCAATGTTGCGTGAGCAATGCATATTAATGAACAACAATTTTTATATTCTTAGTAAATAACTCTTTTAGGTACCCGTGTACTACACTATATTATCGTAGTATTCGTTAAATATGTTCATGATAAAATTTTTCATTTGGTTCAGTCTTATTCGAGAGTAATTTATTTGTTATTTTTGAGTAGTTTCATGGTTTTGTTCATCAGTGTTTTTGCTGCTGCACGTCACTAGAACTTAAAAGAGATAGACAATGAAATCAATACTACAACTATTGATGTAGTAACAACCTCAAATGAAATTCCTAATGTGTTGCAGTTAATGCACTATTAGCGTTCTAAATAATACAACTACGACCATGGAAGATCATGTAAGAGGAGAAAAAATTCCCATGACTTTTTTTGGGAAAAACACATTTAGAAACAATTATGTTTGTTTGGGTTTGATTCTTTGACAATATTTCTTTTCACATTTAATGTTTTCCTTATTTTTCAAATACACTATTATTACTATTTGCATTATATTTTAATGGATTTTAAAGGCACAAAAATATCCAAATCTAAAACCTGACATTCTACATTGAGGAATGTTTAACAAGTGTGATTTCGTAAATTAACTCTTCAGGTAGTTTATGGGCACTTTTGGAATTTGAGACAACTTGGAATGTTCACAGTGCAGTTCCCATTTTGCTTCATTCAAGTGAGTGTACTTCATTCGCCAATGTTTTTAAGAGGAAGGGGCTAAGAAAGTATGCCCGTAAATATCACGTCCTTACTCAACAACATCCAAAATTCATAGATTACTTTAACAACTAGATAAATAATATTGGACTATTATCTTGAGAAGCTTACAGAGTAATATTTAAATTTTTGAAGTTGTTCTGTAGAAAGAGGTAAACGCGCTTTCTTTAAAAGAAAGTAATAAAAATATTTTTGAAAAACTAATTTACCAGACTACATACAGTACGACGATATTCGACGATATTCCAACGTAAGAGAAAAAAATAATAGACTCTAGCAATAGACAGAGGAACACAGACATATACAGGAAGTGCGATATCAATTTTTCTCGGTTTCTCAAAATTAGGTCTCATTTTAACGAAAATTGTGTAATAAAAACTGAACACATGTTACGTTAAACGGAGTACAAAGGATGTTTTATCTTTATCGTTTAACACGGTCTAAATGATAATGATAGTACTGAGGTTAATGATAATGAATGTCAAATTTTTTCACTCATACGTGAGAGAAATCTTACGTTTATATAACTTCCTCTTTTTGAGAAGGTGACTACAGTTGTGGCTTGCCCTTGTTATTAACTGACTGTTGAAAGGTAAATTCCAATTAGAGGAAAAATGGTTAAGAAAAAGATATTCAAAGGGTCGAATTACTTATCTAATATTCTTATATTAGATAAGTACTTCGAACCTTACAATTATAATCCGAACATTTTTTAAAACATAGCTGGTCCAACAAAACAAACCAGGTCCATCGTCGTGATTGTTATGTTAGCGCGTTCGCAGTAAATATTCGTAGGTGCAGAGTTCAAATAAAAATAAAAAAAAATAAAAAAAAGAAATATTAGATGCAATAATAATTAATGCATTTAATTATTACTTCTTCTAATATCACGTTTTTCAGTGGTAATAAAGAGTTTATATATTACCTTAAAAACCATGTCATGTAATTGAGAAGGACAATTTACGTCGACTTATAGAAACATTGTTTTTCCACATTTGCTCTCAAATTTAATGTAAGATGTTACAACAAAAATATTTTTTAGCGAAACAAATACTAAAAGATCATTGAATTAATTTATGGGAAGTTATCAAACTTGCACGAAATTGTGTTTAGTTCATCCTAAAATACACCAAGCAAATAAGAACACTTTTTTAAAATTAGCTCTTACTTTGTAGATGCACAATCTCATTCAATTATGAATTGATGAAATCACAGCCAAATGTTTGTTTCAAATTGTGAATATATTTCGTAGCAAACCAGCGCTACTAAGTAAATTCAGCCATTCTTTAATGCTGAACTATACACCGAGAAACTAACTCTTGGGCAATCTGGTCAAAGCATGAACGCGCCCCCTTCATTGCAAGTAAACAGTATTCGTATTCAAATATACGTCCGCGATATTATTAGAGTGTTTGCAAACAACGGTGTATGAGAAATTAACCAATTCCAGTAGTTCCGGTCAGCGCCGCAGGGCGCTAGATATCCCTTGTCTTCAATTGTTTTCAACGTTGCTACCGCCGCCGCTGCCGCGTAAGTCACGTTGACCGACGCAAGCAGCAACAGTTGTTTTACACACCGATAATTAACGCTCACCTGATCGCTCACGTGGAGCAAATATTGATTAACGCGCCGCTCGTGGATTACGATAATCGCCGGCCCACGTGTTCGGCGGCGTCAGTGGCGGTGGCGATGGCGGTGGCGGTGGCGGTTGCGATGGCGGTGGCGATGGCGGTGGCGGTGGCGGCGATGTGGCGGTGGCGGTGGCGGTGGCGGTGGCGGTGGCGGTTGCGGTTGCGGTTGCGGTGGCGGTGGCGGTTGCTGTGGCGGTTGCTGTGGCTGTGGCTGTGGCTGTGGCTGTGGCGGTGGCGGTGGCGATGGCGGGGGCGGAGGCGGCGATGGCGGTGGCGGTGGCGGCGATGGTGGTGGCGATGGCGGTGGCGGTGGCGGTGGTGGTGGCGGAGGCGGAGGCGGTGGCGGTGGCGGAGGCGGTGGCGGTGGCGGTGGCGGTGGCGGTGGCAGCGGCGGCCCTCGTGATGGCGGTGGGCAACTGAGGGGGCGGGGAGAGGAAGAGGCGCTCCCCTGGGAAACAGTGCCTCGATTTGGGCAAAATCAGCCAAGGGCTCCGGCCAATAGCAGAAGAAAAATTATTTACCCGCCTGGGCATGGAGAACTAGTGCTGCTGCATTATAGCACATAATTTATCGTATTAATTGTTATGATTACGAAAAGTTATAATAATTATATTGGAATTTATAAACAATAAATATTTCACATATATCTTACCAAACTTCTTTCACCAGGCAGCTTGAAACGCAATAGAAAGTAAGTCAAATTTATAACATCTAACACACTTTTAACAACATAATTTGATCTTATTTGCCGAAAATAAGGTAAACAATCGTACTAATAAACACTGTCTTTATTTTAATACTTAATCATTAATACTTGATATTCCATTTGTAAGTACATTCTTCATCATCTGCGCCCAAAAATTAAACTTTTCTTTAAAATCCACAACCTGTGCAAACTATGTTGTAGAGCGTAAAAGCAAGAGCACGATCATTTATATTTCGTACTTGCAATGTTATTTTTTAAAAATTTTGTTGAAGTTGAAAATACGAACACGAACGATTTGGATAATTACGGTTATCCACACGGTGTCTTAGCGGTGACGCCCAAAGCACAACTAGCGGGCGGCCTGAACATCTCCATCGCGCGGCGAGGGGCGGGCGGGGCAGGAGGGCGGGAAGGGCGGGCGGGGCGGGCGGGGCGGGCGGGGCGGGAGGGGCGGGAGGGGCGGGAGGGGCGGGAGGGGCGGGTGGGGCGGGAGGGGCGGGAGGGGCGGGAGGGGCGGGTGGGGCGGGAGGGGCGGGAGGGGCGGGAGGGGCGGGAGGGGCGAGAGGGGCGGGAGGGGCGAGAGGGGCGGGAGGGGCGGTGTGCCGCAAGGGCCTGTGGCGCGGCGGGGTCCGGGCGTCTGGCAGCGGCGTCGGTGCATCTGCGGTCGGCCGCGTCAATAGCGGACGCCTCTGCGGGGGCGGCGGGGGCGGCGAGCACCTGAGGCGGCGTGGGCGCACAAAGGGCGGCGGCCGTCGACAGCCCTCTCGACGCGCAAGGGCGCGCGGACGGGCGGGCGGCGACGCCTCGAGAGGGCCCCGCGGCGCCGCTCTTGCCACCGCCGACGCCGATATCCTCCTCCCCATCTGCCCCTCCCCCGCCTCCAGTGCTTATAGCCTCGGACTGCTAGCGCCGGACCCACGACGTCACAGATTTCGCGGCCGCCTCATCGCCGCAGCACCGTCGCCTCCCTGCCCATATACCGCTTCCTCAGTTGCCAACCCACGTGCACTCAGATTTATTGAATGTCTTCTAGAGACTCTGGGGTCTAATTGCTCAGATAATTCATAAGGTCATTCGTCCCGTAAGTACAGTACATGTTTTTGTACGGGAGGTGGTGATGAAATTCGTAAAGAGTTAGATATATTTGGTCTCGAGAAGGTCTCAAATATATCTAACTCTTTACAGTGATACTAAAACGAACTGGGGCAGTCATCTGGAGCGAATGAGCAGAAGTCGAATTTCTCGACTGGTATGGGTTTAAAAACCAGCTGGTCGATGGAGTATCGGTCGTCTGAGAAGAAGAAAAGAAAAGAAGAAGAAAAGAAGAAGAAGAAGAAGAAGAAGAAGAAAAGAAGAAGAAGAAGAAGAAGAAGAAGAAGAAGAAGAAGAAGAAAAGAAGAAGAAGAAGGTTTCCGAAGCAGGTAGCTCTCCTTAATCCAAGAATTGAAAAAGAAGGTGGCGGTGATCTTGCCCCGCTGAATTGCACCTACCGTCGGCTAGCGGTGTTTTACCAACCAGGTATCTCCCACCAGCAATGCATCGCCGCAGGCGGGACAAGCTCCTAGCTCCCCAGCGGTCTCCCGGCATGTGTGGTAGTCTAGTGCATGTATGTATGTGTGTGTGTGTTAGTACAGCGTACGATAGGACGAAGAATGGGAAGGAAAGATCGCGTGTGGTCCGTGGCTCGTTTGTTAGGGTAGTGCTCTGGCATTCGCCTGCCATTGATCAGAAAAAACATGGAAAACTACCGGTCAAGTCAGTCGGCCGCTAGAGTTTTCCTCCAGTGAGCGACTTAATTGGGACTAACTGACAAGCTAGTGTCAAAAATCTTGCCACTGTCAGGACTCTAACCTCGGACCTCTCGGTTAGAGACACTGCAGTTACATCAGTTGATTCCCTGATGACCTACCTCTCCTGGTCTTTCCTCAGAGGTACGGCACACCGACTGCTACTGCCATCCCCGCAACCGCCTCTACATCCTTCACTTCACCCCTCCTTCTCATTCGCCTCACCGTCTTCTCCTTTTTAGCTTCAACCCACCTTTCTCCCTTTCGTGCAACCTAGCCACCCTCTACTACTCCGCATCATCAAATCCTTCACCTCTCCCCGTCAACCTACTTGCTTCATTTCTTTCCCCCCTCCACATTCCTGCTTACTCCTCCTCTCCCCTTCTACCCCCCCATGACATCCTATTATTTAAATGGTGCCATGTTAACTAGGATTATTTTCAACAACTATATACAAAATAATTATTCACATATAACATGGGAATTGATTAAAATCCAGTTATTTACGTGATTTATTATGTTTCTGGAAATTTGTGAAAGTTATTCCTTAGAATATAATTCGTGTGTACTCGTAGGGTAACTGAGATAGAATTGGTAGGAGCTGAGGTAGAAACTTACATATATTCATATTATTTCTGCAAGAATCGTATCAAGTGGCAACTGTTCAATACTTGCGAAACAGCAAAAATACGTATAATAATTTGTATGTATGTATGTATGTATGTATATATATATATATATATATATATATATATATATATATATATATATATATATATATATATATATAATTACACTATATGTGTAACTTAATAATTCAAAACACTTCATTCCACAAATACATTTGCCTCATTTTCATTTTTATTGTTTAATTTATACATGCAGTATTTCAATATTCGTACTTATTCCACAGTCTTTGTGTAAATTGAAATCATGCAAATTTTTTAAATATATCATGCTTACTGATTAATGTAACGCTTTTTATACTGAGAGTTGCACGAAACATACTTGATATACCTTGAAGAACATTATGGAGTTAAAGGGATTCAGTAAGTACGCCTCCTCAGAGGAACTTCAAAGTTTAATTTAACATGTATCTCAGGTATTCTGAATCCACAGCAACAATATAAGCCCTAAACACAAAGATTACTGCAAAAATGTCAGTAAACACAGATTGTGTCGTGAAAAATTCACCGACCTTTAATTCGCCCCCAGAAATCTCCGGGGTAGTGTGTAGGATCTTCCTGAACGCACAGAAGTCCACACATGCAATCTCGCGCGGCCGCCATCCGAACTGCTTGTTCTCCCTTGACCAGTCCCGATCCGCCATTACCCGCCACACTCCTCACCGCCCCGGCCCTCTCTTTCAGATTCTCCCCATCACATCCCGCTACCCTACAGTCAGCCTACTCTGATCTGCTCTGCCTTAACCCCCGCCCCGACACACTCCCCGCCGCCCACTTCCCGCACCCTCATTCTCCACAATATTATTCTCCTCCCACCCGACTGCCCCGACACTGCCCGCCCCGACCCTCCCCGCCACACGACTCTCCCCGCCACACGGCTCTCCCCGCCACACGGCTCTCCCCGCCACACGGCTCTCCCCGCCACACGGCTCTCCCCGCCACACGGCTCTCCCCGCCACACGGCTCTCCCCGCCACACGGCTCTCCCCGCCACACGGCTCTCCCCGCCACACGGCTCTCCCCGCCACACGGCTCTCCCCGCCACACGACTCTCCCCGCCATGACTCTCCCCGCCATGACTCTCCCCGCCATGACTCTCTCCGCCATGACTCTCTCCGCCATGACTCTCCCCGGCCATGACTCTCCCCGCCACATGACTCTCCACGCCACACGACTCTCCACGCCACACGACTCTCCACGCCACACGACTCTCCACGCCACACGACTCTCCACGCCACACGACTCTCCACGCCACACGTCTCTCCCAGCCATGACACTCCCCGTCCTGACACTCCCCGTCCTGACACTCCCCGCCCTGACACCCTACCCCTGACACTCCCCGCCCCCTCACTCCCCAGACAACTTGCAAGCCGCACCTCTCCCCGTCCCGCAACTTCTCGCCACTCCTCGCCCCACTCGGCTGCGCTCCACCCCACCCCTACCCGCCCCGCCACGACGCGGCTCGAACTGATTACATGTCTGATAATTACTTGCAACCTCCCCGTCCTCCTTGCCTCTGGAGGCTGCGCTCACGAAGTAAAAGGTTTCGCCGGGTACTCTTTTAAAGTACATGGAAGACCGCCTCTGGGAGAGGATCCTTCCACACGACGCCCCCCTTCCCCCTCCCCCACCCGCACAGTGGGCGAAGCCGGACTTAGCTGCAATGCACACTCCGACTTTAACAAATACGAGAGGAACCGTCGGAAGAAACTGAAAGATAAGACAGTTGGTCGAATATTTGGAGAAAAAATATACACACAAACAAATAAATATATAAATAAAATATATAATCTAGTGAGTATTGCATAATATGGAAAAGTAAAATATTTCAGTAATAACTAATAAACCCGTAAGCAACAACTAAAAATAGGGTTGTTCTCTATAAACTCTAGTTCCCTCAAGCACATTACTATATTTATTCAGTATTATATTAAGAAAGAATTGATACAATTAACTTCTTTATTTCTAAAAATATAATATCAACGGTGCTTACTAAATAAGACATCTAAAAAATGGTCATTTTAGTGACGATATAGTTTTAGAAAATAGTATGCTTTTACTAGTAAATAATTCATGGAAATAGTTGCTCAATAGTAGTTGTAGAATGAAACGCTTCATATTTGAACACGAAATAAGCGGCTCAAGTCAGCTTAAATACCACTTTCAAAATTACCATTTCCGATTATACATTTTTCTTGTCCTCTGAATATATATGCGCACAGTGTCCTTGGAAATCAATAGCCAAAGAATAATACGATGTGTTATTAAAGACAACAAGGATTCACTGTACCTGCAACAAAAATTATTGTTTGACAATAATATATAAATAAGGAATTGAAACTGAATTGGGTTTTGCTGTTTTTGCATTGTAAACTGCAACTGGATTTATTGGAAGAAAGACTTAAACAGGTAGGTAATTGCAAAAGATGCAGAAGGGTAACCTTTTAAAGAAAGTATAAATCAAATATCTGTTTATCACGGTGTAGGGTGCTTCCTGGTCACACAGATTTAAAAAGAGTCGGAAGCAGAGGCTTACCTAAAAACATGTCTTAGCTGAATGACATATGTCAATTATAAAACAGATCTAAGCTGGAAGGCAAGTCTATTAAGCTGGAAGACGAGTCAAGCAAGGTAGAAGACAAGTCTAGTAAGCTGACAAACGAATCTAGTAAGCTGAAAGACGAGTCTAGTAAGCTGAAAGACGAGTCTAGTAAGCTGAACGACGAGTCTAGTAAGCTGAAAGACGAGTCTAGTAAGCTGAAAGACGAGTCTAGTAAGCTGAAAGACGAGTCTAGTAAGCTGAAAGACGAGTCTAGTAAGCTGAAAGACGAGTCTAGAAAGCTGAAAGACGAGTCTAGTAAACCGAAAGAAAAGTTTAGTAAGTTGAATGACAAAGCTAGTAAGCTGAAAGACAAGTGCAGTAAGCTGACAAACGAATCTAGTAAGCTGAAAGACGAGTCTAGTAAGCTGAAAGACGAGTCTAGTAAGCTGAAAGACGAGTCTAGTAAGCTGAAAGACGAGTCTAGTAAGCTGAAAGACGAGTCTAGTAAACCGAAAGACAAGTCTAGTAAGTTGAATGACAAGGCTAGTAAGCTGAAAGACAAGTCTAGTAAGCTGACAAACGAATCTAGTAAGCTGAAAGACAAGTCTAGTAAGCTGAAAGACAAGTGTAGTAAGCTGAAAGACAAGTGTAGTAATCTGACAGACAAGTGTAGTAAGCTGAAAGACGTGTCCAAGCTTCAAGACTAGTCCACATGAATGATTAAAGTTGGCTGACGAGCCTAGGCTGGCAGATAGATCTAAACCGGCAGATAGGCCTAAGCAGGCACACAGGTCTAAGCTGACATATGTCTATGCTGGAAGGCAAGTCTAAGCTGGAAGGCGAGTCTAATCTTTAAGACGTGCCTTTGCAGGAAGAGAGGCAGTAATCCGGAGTAAAATGACAAACCCTAAACCCGCGCTCCGGAGCGGCCGCTTTCGCGTCCACTGTGCCCTCGGGAGCGGCGCGGGCCGGCGCGGAGTTCGCGATCCCGGGGCAGTCGGAGGAAAGTGTTACTGCGCGCGGGTCACCGGACTGCGAGGGCCGAGTTCATTTGGAGAAACGCGAGTCGGCGGAGGCGGCGGCGGCGGCGGCGGCGGCGGGCGAGGGGCTGATGGGTCCGGGGGCGGCGGCGGGGGCGGCGCCGGCTGTCGGCCGCCGCCGGCCTACGGCTGTATCAAGGCCCGCACGCCCTGCCGCCGCCGTCCGGAACCGCCCGGAACTGCCCGTCTCCTTCGATCCGGCGGACGAAATTGCGCGGGGAGGCTGGGGGCCGCTGAATTAATGAAATGCTTTTGTTTCGAGACGAGACTATCGACCGGGTGGCCCTCCGCGGCGCGGGGCCGTGGGGGGCGGGGGGGGGGGTGGATGGAGAAGGGCGAGGACGCGCGCGGCGCAGAGGACTGAGGGCAAGGCAGGCCGGGCACGCGAGCGCGGTCGTGTCGGATTCCCCCGGCTGCCTCGGCGGCTTGTCCTCGCCCTCTCGCGGGCTGAGTGGCTTTGGCGCTCTTGTTTCAAACCCACCGCCCCGCAACCTTTTTCTCCTTTCGAGGAATACGCTCAATTTGTTGTCCTGCGGTTTTGGATTACCTGATGTATAGCCAGTTTTTTTTTGAATGACTTAATTTCTTTGGGGGATTGAAATTGATAACCAATGTATTCGTTTTAAGATTATTTGTCGCAGGTTTGTTAAGCCAAAAAATCCAAATTAAGAATTTACTAATATAGAGAACTATTTTTTGTTAATTCTCGTAAAAACGTATTTCTTCTCTACGTGCTATATCCATTGTTTTTTTTTTAAGAATACTTGGTATAAAAACTCACACATATAAACATTTTTGTGTGTTTCTGTGAATCGATGCTATTACCATCAGATGACGTAATAATCTTCCTCTCTAATCACCGACTATGAATTAATATTTTGTAACTCTCTGTACACATTGCACCTTATAAAAATCACGTGTTTACATAGCAATTCAGACTGTAAATATAATTACGATTCCAATAATTACCATTTAACCAAAAATCACCATCATTTAACTAGTTTATAGTTAAATATATATAGTTTTTAACCTACATTAACTCTTGCGTATGGCCAGAATCTCTACTAAACATGAATACCTAAGAAATGTGAATTTATAAACATCAATTATTCTTTCTTATTTTTTCCTACATTTGATTTATGAGGATTTGGCGATGGTAGAAAATTGGGAATTTGTACATTACGAAATTGTGTTTTCAGTGTTACGGTATGTAATTAATATTATAGACAACTACGACCGGATACACTTTCATCTCAATTCCTTAACACCCCTACCCCCAAGAAACGTCTACATTTCAGAAGTGTCTTCTTCCTGTGACAATGGTAACTCTTCTAAAGTCGCTTAGTTCCCCATATCTTATAAAAGGTCACCCCCCCCGCGCACCCGCTGGTCCTCGCTCGCCCACTTGCCCATCTACTCACTCATTCACTCAGTCACCCACCCACTCTCTCACCCGCCCACTCTCTCACCCGCCCACTCTCTCACCCACCCACCCACTCTCTCACCCACCCACCCACTCTCTCACCCACCCACCCACTCTCCCACCCACCCACTCTCTCACCAACTCACTCATCCACTCAATAATTTACCTTCCCACCCACTCACTTCCCCACCCGCTAGTTACTCCACCTGCCGTAGACTCGCCCGCTCGCTGGCTACACCACACAACGCCCGAGCGTCCACTTGCCAACCCGCGCGCCCGCCCGCCCGCCCGCCCGCCCGCCCGCCCGCCCGCCCGCGGCCCCGGAGGGCGATCTCCGATTCCGCCCTGCTGGCGCTGACCGCCGCCGCGGGGCGACGACTGTCCTTTGAGAGCGCCTAATTAGCGATGGCTTTCCGCGCCCTTGTTCCCTTCAACTGCGCCCATTCACCTTTCTTTCTTCGCAGCCTCGTGTTGCCGATGGCCAGTCATTAGCGTTTTTCTTTGCCAGATTTTTTTTGTGGCCCATTCCTATTTCTTCCTTTCTTTGTTGATTCTAGCTTTGTTTCCTTCTTGATGTTCAGCTTACTTTCTACTCTTATCCATTATTTCGCTCCGTTGGATTCGAGGGGGAAGACCTTTGACCATCTGTCTCTTTTCAGCATTCTTCGGGAACGAATGTTTCACAACAAAATAATTTTAGGTTAATAATAAAGTTTAGATAACATTGAAAGGAAATTATCGATTGGCAGTATAGTTTTATGTGTATCGTATACCATAGTGCTAATGGTATAATCGCCCTTTATAGGATAATATCAATCACAACATTTTATTGTAATATAAATCTATAATAATGTTCTATTAGAGAAGCTTGGAAGAGCGCACATTTCCTTTGTAAGTCACCTGATATTACACCGAAAGAATGCTTTCTTCAGAATGACTCTTCTGGGAGCGTTCGGAGAAGGTCCTCTGACATCGTTATATTTCTCCTTTTGTCAAAATTACACTCTCTCATGCCATTGATAGCAGTTTCATTAAAAACGTCTTCCGTTTATCGATTCATTTGTAGCGTACATGTCATTGACGCATAATCCCTTAGGTTAACACACGCACTGGGTATAAAAAGGCAGAGTGTATGGGCGAAAGCGTGATGAAGTTTTGCATGTGACACCCCACGCGACCAGCACCAGCGCCCGATGATGGGGAGGGAATCACCGCTCAGGCAGTTCTTGAAGGCAAGAAAGGTGCCATGGGTGGGAAAGGGGAGGCGAGGACTAGCGAGGCGAGAAGAGAGGCGGAGAGACGGGTAAGGAAAAACGATGAAAAATAACGCTATTAGGCGGGAGAAGGTGTGAAGTAGCAGGAAACGAAGAGCGGGGTGGCCGCGGCACTGGGGAGTAGTGCGGGGAAGAGTGAGGCGGGGAAGAGTGGGGCGGTAAATAGTGGAGCGGGGAGTAGTGCGGGGAAGAGTGGGTCAGTAATGAGTGGTGAGGGAAAGAGAGGGTCGGTGATGAGTAGAGCGGAGAAGAGCGGGGCGGGGAGGGGGGGCAGGGAGTGGTGCGGAGAAGAGCTGGGGGGACGATGGGGGAGCATGAAGTGGTGTGGGGAAGAGTGGGTCAGTAATGAGTGGTGAAGCAAAGAGAGGGTCGGCGATGAGTTGAGCGAGGACGGGCGCTGGGAAAAATGTGTTGGAGATGAGTGGAGCGGGGAGTGGTGCGGAGAAGAGCGGGGCGAAGATGGGGAGCAGGAAGTAGAGCGGAGAAGAGCCGGGTGGGGAGGGGGGAGCGGTGAGGGAAAGAGTGGGACGGTGATAAATGGTGGGGAGGAGGTGATGAAGGGCTGGGTAGAGCGGCTGGGAGGGAGCGGACAGCGTCTAAGAGTAGCGAGATGAGGCGAGATGCGGAGCGGGATGGAGCATGGCTCCTACCTCTCGTAGGAAGGAGCGATGAGGGGAGGAGCGGGACTGGGAGAAGGTCAGCCAGGAGCGGGGCAGCAAATGCAATGCCTGGAGGAGAGACGGATAGAAGCGACGAAAATTGGGCACGGATAAAGTAAGCCCCACAAAGGGGATGGGGAGTCTGGTTCAGGGGGAGGAAAAATGGTAGCGGCAGCGCAAAGCAAAGACCAGGGTGATTTGAGCGGAGTTCGAGGTGAGCGGCGAAATCTATACCGGTATGTGCTGCCGCGGGGTGAAGGAACGCCGAAAAAAAGTCATGAGAAGAGCGGAAGGGGGCATGGCGAGGAGGAACGGGGCAAAAGAAGACGAGAAAGGAGTGTGAAGGGCGACATAGGGAGGAACTCCGTGGTGGTGGTCGGGGAGGCCGGTCGATGCTCGGAGGGGCGGGGAGTGATAGGGCGGATTGGGGAGGGGGCGGCGAGGGAGGGCCTGGTGGGCAGCGATATGCGGCGCTCCGCTTTGCCGGCCCCTAAGCGGGCGCTAAGCCCAAATCTGTCGCGCATCAAAGTTTCACGCGGCTCCATCATTCAGGCGGCGTGGGCGGATCGCGGTCGCTCGCAGGGTAATGAGCCTTGGGGAGCGGAGCGGAGGGGAGGGGAGGGAAGGGAGGGGAGCAAAGTGGTGGGGTACGTGGTAGAGTAGGCGTGACGGCGCGGGGTGTGGGGAGGGGAAAATGTGGCATACTGCAGATAGGGGATGAACGGAACATAGCCCTGGATTGAAGAGAAATTCGTTCCATTTTTTGAACCACGTGTCAGAATGGAATTCAGAAAATGTCTTGTAGTAGTATTACGAAAAAAGTCAAAGTACTATTGCTACCTGATATATCAGGCGAACAAACTTTAATGCTAACATTGAAAAGAAGAAATAGACCTAAAATAATGTTTTTATGGTGTATTCATGGTGAATTTATTGAATAGAAATGAAAATAATTGATCAAACTAAAAGATCAGAACGAGTAGAGAACAAAAAGTTAAAAACGCTTAGTAAACGGGATTACGTCCAATATATGTACGCGCATGTGTGTGTACATATGTGTGCATAATAATAATAGACCTTAAATGAGGCAAAATAACGACTAGTTTTATGCGACTACATCTTCTACTTTTGTACTCGGAAGCTTTGAAACAAAAAGGGTTAGGGGTATGGGTGAAAATGTTCAATAATTACACGTAACCGTGGGTCATAAAATTTCCATAAGATTTAATGGCTAACGATGAGCAGGCAGATCGCGTCGCCCATTGTCTAATGAATCGGTTGGAGAAGAGCACCATTAAGTTCAAGGTAAGCGTGTTAATGAGAACGGCATGGCGCGTAAACGAGGTTCTCATAGTGGATAATCGAGTATAAATAAGTTTCAAATTAGAATGAAATAAAGTTTCAGGGATGTATTGACGGTCAAGGAAGTACGACCTGTTATTAAGTTAATTACGAAAGTGCAAGTGATTCGTGAAATCGAGATTGGGGTCATGCCGAAACTATGACTTTGTTCTCACATAACATTTCTCCTGGCAGTTTACATAAGAAGGAGCTAAAACAGACTGTGTGTCGTTACACTAAAAGGTATCCTAAGTAGGTGTGTGAGTTTCCATTTCGGGAGTGGTAACGTACTTTACTATCTAATGCATGATATACATCACGAGCAATATTTGAAATTAGAATCGAAGGAACGTCCAGAGTTTTGGCCCCAAGGAGAATATTCCCGTCTACAAGTATTGTAAAATAAGCAGTACAATTGGAGAGTACTTTTGCAGCCCATGCGACCATTCCTGCTATGACTTTTTTCCAGCAGTATAAAATAAATATTTTTGCCAAATGTATAATAAACCTTAAAAAGAACACTGATCTATAGGAATTCATATAATAATAATAATAATAATAATAATAATAATAATAATAATAATAATAATAATAATAATAATAATAATAAAAACAATATCTTTAACAATGTGGCAAGATTTGATTCCGCTCTTCCATCTAACCACGAATGAAGGAAAGACAGTTGAAAAATAAATCCTGCCATTTTATCAATGGCAAAGAAAGTAAAATCGCGGAGGGCAACATTGCATCTTATGCGAACAGCAGAGCTAAATGATTTTAACTTAGAAGTAAACCGAAAACTCTAATTCCAAACAATAAAACATTTCAAGCTTCGGCACATGTATCTACCATTCACGCACATAAATTCGTTCACTTTAACATCTACCATTCCAGAGCTAAATGATTTTAACTTAGAAGTAAACCGAAAATTCTAATTCCAAACAATAAAACATTTCAAGCTTCGGCACATGTATCTACCATTCACGCACATAAATTCGTTCACTGTAACATCTACCATTCACGCACATAAATTCGTTCACTTTCAAACTCTTCAGAAATACACACGAGTCCGTTGTAGCGAGAATCCGAACAGCGGGTTTCCTGTGTCAAAAATCGCCCGAAGGGGGCGTCGACGGCAGTATCGCAGCAGCGGGCGCAGTGGCCTCTGAAAAGAGCGGCGGTGGCGTGGGGTGGGGTCGAGGGGGGGTGGCAATTATGTGAACGGCAGCGGAGCACGGCGCGTCGCGTCGCCAGCTGCGCGAGGCCGCGAGGCAGCGTCAGCGCCGCGGACGGCGGGCGGCAGAAGCGACAGCGCGTCGGCGGACCCGGTCCCGGGGCGGGGCCGTGGGCGGGGCGGCATTGTCCAGAGCGGCGGCGGTGTCGCCCGAGCTCTACCACGCCCTACTCCGCCGGCACCCCACCCGCGCAACATTTTCGCCCCTGCCACGCCCCCTCTCCCACTCAGAATCACTCCCAGGCCACGCCCCCCCCCCAACTCGCCCGCTGCGCCCACACTTGGTGCTGCCAACTTGTACCCATCACGCCCTCACCGTTGTGCGCCCTCACCGCTGTGCCCCCGCCCCTCCCCACCCCTCCCCGCCCCGCCCCGCCTCGCCTCGCCCCGCCTCGCCCCGCCCCGCCCTACCCCACCCCACCCCACTCCACCGTCACCCCTCCCGCGCAACGTTCTCGCCCCTGCCACGCCCCCTCTCCCTCTCAGAATCACTCCCAGTCCACGCCCCCCTCCAACTCGCCCGCTCCGCCCCCACAATTGGTGCTGCCAACTTTTACCCACCACGCCCTCACCACTGTGCCCCCGCCCCGCCCCTCCTGGCCCCGCCCGGCCCTTCCCCGCCCCGCCCCACTCCGCCGGCACCCCGTTCACGCAACGTTCTCGCCCTGCCGCTCCCCCTCTCCCCGTCAGCATCACTCCCAGGCCACGCCCCCCCCCCCCCAAACTCGCCCTCTGCGCCCCCCACACTTGGTGCTGCCAACTTTTACCCACCACGCCCTCACCACTGTACCCCCGCCGCGCTATGCAGCGGCCCCGTCCCCACAACGTTCCTGTTCTGCAGCGCATCCACACCATTTCACTTTCCCCTCCCAGGCCAGTCCGTCAACACCTCGCTGTGTCTCCTATCCTTGTACCGCTAACCCTTACCCACCACGGTCTCGCCACTGCGATCCCAAACCACTCTGCTGCAGCTACATTCCAACAACGTTCTCGCCCTGCCACGTGCCCATACCGCTTCCCTTACAGACCAGTTCCACAAACACGTCGCTGAGTTTCCCACACTTGTCGTCAACTGTTACCCCACCACCCTCTCAACACTGAGCCCCAGCTTCGCCACGCCGCGACCACATCCCTGCAACGTTCCCGTCACGGCGTTCATCCCCACTCTCACACAGCGTCCCTGTCGGGCCAGTCCCGCCAACACCCCACAGCGTCTCCCACTCTCTACGCCGCTAATCCTTACTCATCTGCATCTCATCTCTGCCTTCCCCAACCCGCGCCGCTGCAGCCACATCCTCTCTACGTTTTCGCCGTGTCACGCACCCACTCCCGTTCAGCTTCCCTCTTACGCTCGCCCCGCACCGTCTCCCACCCTCCGCGCCACCAAACCGCACCCACCGCGATCTCACGCCTACAGACTACCCCCGCCGTCCTACCCCGCGACCTCGTCCTCGCCACGTTTTCGCCACGACATGCCACCGATCCCGTTTCTCACCTACCCACTCTCACCACAGTCGCGTTTCATCCCCTACCTCCCGCACCAACATCTTTTTCTCTATTCTCTCTCACATGCTGAGGCGTTCCCGCTCCACCCCCACCCCTAAATTTCTCGACTCCGCCTCTTCCCGCCCTTCTTCCCTGCAGCATCGCTCCGTTCCGCCGCGAATCCGTCCCCTTCTGTTCGCTTCCCTCTCCGCCTCATCACCGCCCCACTGCAATCCCTAACCTCCGTGACTATCCCTGCTACATCCTCACCCTTCAACCCCCTTCGGAGCATCCTGCCCCCAATGGGCCTTCGTGCCCGCTATGCCCCTTTGTTCCCGTCCTCGTTCCGCTGCACACCGCCCCGACTATCCCTGCTCCCCAACACCCCTTCGACGCGCCATCACCCCCACTTAGTGTCGCCCTGCTATGCCCCTCCGTGCTCGCTCCGTTGTCAACAATACCTCCTCGCAGCGACTATCCCATCTCCGTTCCCGCCCCGCCCGTCCACGCCCCGCTTCACCCCGCTCTTCCCCGCCATGCCCTGCCCTGCCCCGCCCCGTCCCGTCCCGTCCCGTCCCGTCCCGTCCCGTCCCGTCCCGTCCCGTCCCGTCCCGTCCCGTCCCGTCCCGTCCCGTCCCGTCCCGTCCCGCCCCGTCCCGTCCCGTCCCGTTCCGTCCCGTCCCGTTCCACCCCTCCCCACCCCATCCCACCTCCGGTGCGGGCCGAGCGGCGCGCCATCTGACAACGTGCCGGAAAGTGCCCGCGCGGCGCGAGGCGGGTGCGCGGGGCGGCGAGGAGCAGGGTGGGGCGGGGAGGGGCGGGGAGCGCGCGCATCAAACGCGCTGGAATTCCGTTTCACGGGCGAGCGCGCGCGCGACCCGCGTCGGAAACACGATCGCCAGCGCCCTCGCCCTCGCCCTCCCGCCCGCCGACGGCCGAGCGGCGCGAACCGCCGCCCGTGGGCGCACCCGGGCGCCGAACGGCGCCGCTGCCGACTCCATCGTCAGGCTTGCCAATAGGACGGGCTTGCTAACCTCCGTCACCGTGGTTACGCCCGACGTTCTTGTTGGGTGCCGCTTCCACATTACTAACGATCTCCTTGTTGCCGTTCACTACACATTTCGCCTCCGCTCTCCTCCCCGCTCAACCTCATTGTCACCACGCACGTCTTAACAAATCTTATCAGGTCTCTGCACATCACTAGTGACAACAATGCTTATATTTTGTTCCGTAGTATTTCGTCAGCGAATTAGACTGCTCCACTCACTTGTCTTAATGAATGCAGCAGTCTAAGAATATCCTCCTTGAAATTCCATTAGTTCTAACAACCTTTCTTCATAATTTCTTATACATAATTTTATTTCGACTTCTGCCTCATATACAAACTGGACAAATGTTAAAGTTTAAGCTACTTCCTTATCCCCTCTCGAGACGTCTGCCATGTTTTAATAACAATACTTATCGCCATTCATTTGTCTTTATTCTCACTATTCTTGTCCAATCTTCATTGGCCATATAGAAGAATTTCTTGTTATTTTATAATCAAAGAGTGCGTCAGAAATCATGGCATTTTGTTCACGGTTCTCGAGTTCCTACTACTCGTCGTTCTTAGCGAGTTGCCATGAAATTCTCGTTATACATTTCGATGTCGTTCTGTGTGAAGTGGTGTTTTGTCTAATATCTTTCAAGTAGTTCTTGTAATCATAAGTAACCATGTAAGTAGCTTATCTATCACCCTATCAGTTATTTTCATTTTCACCTTCTGTAAGAATTTGAAAATAGTGTTCGTAATCAGTCAAATAGTGTTTGTAATCATCTGTTATATTCATTGCAATATTTATAACATTATTATTATTATTAATTCTATTACTATTACTTCTATTATTATTATTACTGTTATCCATATAATTATTTGCCGAAGCGCGCGAAAATTGAAAGAAAATTATGCTACCTAAGAGGTGTTTTTGGTTTTGTTGGACACCCAGAAATTTGGGAAAAAATATAAAATTAATGAGTGTTCTGATTTTTACTGGAAAAGGGAAATATTTTATTGTGTTTTCCATTTATTCTCCTGTACGTACCAACTGAATCTTTACAACTACAATGAACTTACGACAAACCTGACGTCATGCGACAGCAAGGCTTCCAGAGTGAGGACACCCATCATTAAATATTTGCTCTTCTCACATTGCGTCATGGAACATCAGCCTTTTATGTTAAAGGTAACTGTTGTACTGTAAATGTACTACACTGTGTTACCGCAGTATTTGTGAAGAATGTTTTTGTCAATACACTTTCTTTTTTTTACACAAAATTTGCAAAAAAATTAATTTAACTATCGGTGAAACTTGGGCTTTTACACCCCACATAAGAATGACCTCAATTTTTAAAATTTTGCATTTAAGTCGTTTCTTTACTCACGTTGTTATGACGTTCTGCTCACGTTGCAATATCTGCAGTTAGACGTGGTTTTGTAAACAAATTTTGAATAACAATATGCTATTTGCTGTTTTCGAACAATCAATATGAGTTTTGTAATTCTACAATATTCTCTATAGTCCAGTAAACGATCTTTAAACTATGGGGGCGTTACATATCTGCACGTAACGGTAACTACAGTACAAATCGAGTCTTCCCAGTACTACTGTACTGGGACTCCTGTAATTGTACAAGCTGAGATGGCACGATCAATGGTTTGTAGCTGTTTCTGACAAATACGTCATTTATCATCTTTGGGGAAATTTTAGAACTACTTTATCATAATGTCGACGTTTTAATGCCTATTTCGGAAGCTATTTATACTGCTTCTGATTCTGTCTTTATTGTCTTTGAGATGGCAAAGATTTGTATTTCATATCTGTACCTTGACTATTCGTTTTAGATATTTTCCGTGGAGTGGTTTTAATCTGCACGAGATCCTCAAAAGTTTTTGTGTACCTGTATTACTGTTATAATAATATCAATAATAATTCACTTGACCTGTTTCATAGGTTAAAACTTGTTTGGTATTTCACTTAAACGTATATCATTTAGTAAGTAATAACACTAATTAAAGTTATTATTGTTAATTAGGTAGGAGCTTATTTTTACTTTTTGAAGGCATACAGTTTAAAAGTATAAAAATTTGTCTTAAGAGATGACATATTTTCAAGTCTCCGCATTTCCATTCTCAACTTTGTAGTCCAACAAATGAAAACTCGTTTCACTCAAGTCCGCCTAATCCTCTTCTCCATTATTCACAACTCCATAAACAAGAAACCTCTCGTCTTATTTACAAAGGGCGATTCGTCATTTTCTTATCTTTCAATATCACAATGAACTCCCACTTGACGTCATTCTCACATTTGAAAAGCTCCCGCCCAATGATTTCTCTACCCTATTTTCCTCATCCCGCCTCTTTTTCCCCGACCAATACATTGCGTCTAATTAATTACTCCAATTTGTCCCTCCGCGACAGCCGTTTCCTCCCTTTCCTTTCCGTTACTTCTTTCCCAAACCGGCTTCCCGCGCGAATGGAAAAAATAAACCGCCTTACATCGCTTACGCGCATCCGCTCAAAGGAAGCAGTCGATCGTGAAATATCGCGCGCGGCGCCCAGAAGGAGGTCATCGTCGCTAGGCGGCGGACGCCGCGTCAAGCGGCGCGGGCGGCAAGGGCGGGGCGGGAAAGGGGAGGGGGAAAGGGAGGGGACAGGCGAAGATGTGACTGGAGAGGAATGGGCTTGAGGAGCGGGAAAGCGATGGGATAAGTGGTGGAAAGGGAGAGGATGAAGACACGAGGGCGGCGGGGAAGGGGGTGGAAGGGAAAGGGAGGGTATAGGCGAAGATGTGACTGGAGAGAAATGGGGTTGAGGAGCGGGAAGGTGATGGTATAAGAGGTGGAAAGGGAGGGGACGAAGACGCTAGGACGGCGGGGAGGTTGTGGAAGGGAAAGAAAGGGGACAAGAGAAGTTGTGATTTAGGAGGAACGGGGTTGAAGAACGGGAAGTCGGTGGAAAAAGATGAGAAAAGGGAGAGGATGAAGACCGGAGGACGACGGGGAGGTGGTAGAAGGGAAAGGGAGGGGGACAGGCAAAGTGGTCACTTCAGAGGAATGAAGTTGAGGAAAGGTAAGGTGATGAAAATGAGAGGTGGAAAGGAAGGTGATGAAGAGGCAAAGTGGGCGGGAAGGGTGGAAGAGAAAGGGAGGGGAATGACAACATGATGACTGGAAAGAGAGGAATGAGGGTGATGAGCTAGAAAACGAAGTAAACGAGAGATGGAAATGGAGGGGATGAAAATGGTGCAGGGCGGGGAAGGGAGTGGAAGAGAGAGAGAGAGAGAGATAAGGGACAGAAAAAATTGTGACTGTCGACCAAATGGGGTTAAGGAATGGGAAAGCGAAGGAAAATAGAGGTGGAGAGAGAGGGGACTAAGAGATGAAGAGAGTGGGTAAGGGGTGGAAGGATAGAAAGGGGACAGGCGAAATGGTGACTGGAGAGAGAGAAATGAGGTACAGGAGCGGGAGGGCGGGGAAGAGAGCTGAAATCAAAAGGGATATTGACGGGAGGGTGAGGAAGGGGTGGAAAAGAGAGAGAGGGGACAGGCGCAGTGGTGCCTGAAGAGGAATGGTGGTGGAGGTGCGATGGTGATTGCAGAGAGGGTTGAAAAGGAGCGAACGAAGAGGCGAGGATGGATGAGATGGGATGGGGAAGGGAGGAGGTAGAGGAAGGATACCGCTCTCTCCTTCCATATTCAACATATCGTCCACTTCTTCCTTTAATTCCATTTCTCATCTCCATTAGCACCCAAAATCTCAAACTCTCTCCCCGACTCACCATAATAACTCTTTTCTACCCCGGCTTTTCTTCTTCTCCATCGTCCAACGCTTCTTGATCATAATTTCTTATTCATGTCATCGGGTCATTTTGGATGACATGAATAAGAAATTATGATCAAGAAGCGTTGGACGATGGAGAAGAAGAAAAGCCGGGGTAGAAAAGAGTTATTATGGTGAGTCGGGGAGAGAGTTTGAGATTTTGGGTGCTAATGGAGATGAGAAATGGAATTAAAGGAAGAAGTGGACGATATGTTGAATATGGAAGGAGAGAGCGGCATGGAAAGGCCAGGAGGTTAAAGAGAGAGGAAAGGAATTGTACGGTGAAAAAGGAAAAAGAAAATGAGGCAAAAACCTTTGGTGTGAGGGGGGAATTAGTTTGCGAGAAACGTTACAAAGAGGTTAATTGCAAGGAGGCCGGTAGTGGGCTATTACAGGTGGAGAGGGAGGAAACAAGGAAAAGCGTGGCAAAGCGGGGTGGCAAGGCGGGAATCCAGGAAGGGGAGAGTCAACGCCGTTTGGTCGTGTGAGCGGGCGGGGCCATATTCAAAAATTCGCGTTGATCCATTGCGCGTGCGGCTCGGGGCGTGCCGGCCGAGAGTCAGACGGGGGCGGTGGCGGGGGCGGCGGGGGCAGCACAGGCGGCTAAGTGCCATTGTGCGCGCAAATGGACTCGAGAGGATCGATGGCGCGTCTAAATCATTCTGTCCGGCGGCCGCTCGCCGAGGTGCGACTTATCTGCCGCATCTGTCTCAGCGCGCCAGCCGCCTCCACCGCCGCCTGCCAAACGCTCATCGACCGCGGATGGCCGCCGCCATTGCCCCCCCCCACCAACTCCGCCCCCTCACAACGGCCTTCAACGGACCCGAGCGGCTCCCAACACTTCCCACCGTCCTCGACGCCTCTACCATCTCTAAACGGCCATTCAGAAGCCCCCATCGCCCCCACCAGCACCTAACAGATTCGACCGCCAAGAGTGTAGGTCGGCACCGGATCGGTCTCGTAGAGGAACACCGCCTCCTCTCAGGACATAATGTTCACTACTCCTACGTGGCTAATGACTTTGCAGTTGGTGTGCTCGGAAACATCAGTTGATCAATTAAATTCACCGCCATTACCGCTTCCCTCACCTCCATCGCTCCATCCCCTCCCACCGCCCTCACCTATCCTCCCCGACCCTGTGGTGCCTAAAACTTTTATTGTCTCAACCGACACCAGCAACTCCCATCGTCCCGTTGCTCCTACAGACTCCCAAAGCCCTCAATAAGAACATGAGCCCCCTGCAACTCTCGGGACCTCAGACCCTCCCTATCGGTCAGTTATTATTTGACCAATCGTCCGTCGGTTAGGAAACGCCCCGCAACTCCGCCTTACATGTTTCACAACTCTCGACCAATACCTACGTTTGACACTTTCCGTCTTTCCATCGTAGTTGTTCTTTGACTTTAAGAACTTACGCCGCAGTAAGGCGACGCAATGTCACATCCTTGTCATTTTCAGACTCCCAGTCCTTTACCCTCGCAATGCTCTCCCTCTCTTGTTTCTGCCGTTGCTGAGTGCTACGTCTCCGCTTGCGTCTCTCTCACTCCTGGTCTGCCGTTCTCTCTGGCGCACCTTGGGGAAAACCCCTTCACTTCGGTCATCTGAAATGATTTGATCGTTTATGTCGCTCCCTCGAGGCTCGTTGCTTCTGCAATTAGTCTTGTGTTCCACCTCACCATGGCACTGCGTACTCAGCAGCGATTTGCATGTACAGTTCAAACAGTTCAAGTTTCACTAACGCCGTCCACGCAATATCTGTCCATCGGCGAAACAACACCACGCGCTATGAACTGTCTAACTCTCTACTTCACAGCAGGCGTATTATGAACAACTCAGATAAGTTGTGATCCTTATCTGAGTCGCTCATAACATACATCCTCTCCGATGTATTTTGTCCGCATCGCACGCTCTCTCTCTCTCTCTCTCTCTCTCTCTCTCTCTCTCTCTCTCTCTCTCTCTCATTTCACGCACATAATTACTCACCTCGTGAACACTCACGCTACCTGAGACTGCAATTTCCTGTGCTTTCTGTTGGTGGCTCCCATCATGTTTCACGTTTTAATTCCAATGCAGTATTTCCTTTCTCGTAAGGCCACGGTCAGTAAGAACCATAACACACCACTACATTTTGTGCACCTTCACATATCAAAAGCCCAGTTCCTAATATTACCCCACTATTACTCTCTTATCTCTCGTTATATGTCAATATTGTACGTACAGTATCTATATCTCTTTTCGTTCTCAAATTTCTTATCCAACATTATATGCTATGAACAATACATAAAATGAACATAATATTTATGTTAACTAGTCATTAATGATCTTTTAAATCTTTGTTAATAACTTATCAACGATGCAGAAATACAATTTAATCGATTATTAATTTTCAAACCGTATTTTTGATTTTCCATTGCACACATAATAATGGTAAGAAAATATCCACAGAAAATAAATTAGATCACTGTATACGAACACCAAACGATTTTGGCTATTTTTATAATTATTAAAACTATGAAATTGTTAAGAATTAGAACATTCCTGTTCAACTTTAATATAAAGAGTCTATCATTAACATTAAATTACTGCGAAACGAATCGTCCTGCTTGATTCATATTTCTAAATTTAAAGGTGACCGAAAATAATCCCCTCTAAATGTGCCCTTTCATTCACCCCGACTCATTTCCCCTTCTTCCATCCCCACCCTCGCCCTGGCAGAGCCCTCGGTTTCATTACTATCCCGAGGCTGCGTCCGGCAGTGTGGCCGGCGGCGGGGTCGAGGGCGGGGGCGGGGGTGGGGGTGGAGGTAGGGGCGGGGAAGGCGCGCTAATCCGCATACCGCCGATCACCTGCCGTTCACTCACCGCCGGCCGCTCGCACCGGAGCCCAGGCCTGCCAGACTCGGAGATGGGCGTGGCGGTTCGGGGTGGGACGAGAAGGGAAGGGTAGGAGGGAAGAAGGGCAGGGAGAAGTGATGTGGAGCTGGGTGAGGAGAAGCAAAGCATAGCGGGGTGGAGCAGGGCAGGATGGAGCGGGGCGTAGCGGAGCGGGGCGGGGTGGAGCGGGGCGGGGTGGATCAGGGCAGGGTGGAGCAGGGCGGGGCAGGATGGAACAGGGTGGGGCGGGGTGAAACAGGGCATGGTGTAGGAGGGCGGGGTGAAGCAGGGCGGGGTGTAGCAGGGCGGGGTGTAGCAGGGCGGGGTGTAGCAGGGCGGGGTGTAGCAGGGCGGGGTGTAGCAGGGCGGGGTGTAGCAGGGCGGGGTTGAGCAGTGCGGGGTGGAGCAGAGCAGGGTGGAGCAGAGTGGGGTGGAGCAGGGCGGGGTGAAGCGGGGCAAGGTGGAGGTGGGCGAGACAGAGCGGGACGTGGCAGAGCGGTGGAACAGAGCGGGTAGAAGTGGGCCGGGGTAGAGCGGGGCGGTGTGGGGTGGGGCGGGGTGGAGAAGGGCAGTGCGGAGCGGGGTGGAGCGAGGTTGAGCGTTTCGGGGCGGGATGGGCAGGCCCGGACGGCGCCGGTTCAAAATTACCGCGAGTAATCGATAGTCGATCTAGCCCAGGGAAGCAACGCACCGGCGGCAACGGCGGCGGTGCCGGGGCCTTTTCGAAGCGCTGCGCTCGGCGCTGAAATTCGAAACTTCCTGCGGGCGCCGTTTCTATCGGCGTGCGGCTTGTGATGCAACGCAATTTACTGAGATAGAGTCGTCATGTGCGCTTGAGAGATGTCGACGGTTTTAGACTTTGTTTAATAAAAAATCTGGTATTGATCTTTCCTTGCTTTATAAGAAATATCGCTCCCTGAAAACGAATATATATTTAATACATTTTCACTACATTTTAAATACAATAAGATAACATATTCCGTTTATTTTTATTGAAGAATAAAATTTAAGGTGCCAGTCAAGATTATATAAAGTAACCTCATTATCATAAAAGTAAATTTAAGCTTTAATTGAAAGTGCTGATTTTTTTCAGTTAAACTTTTATAGAAATTATTAGTAGAAACATGAGATTATAATTTCCACATGATAATTAATGAATATATAAGTGTCATTACAATATTAATCAGAACCTATTTTGTAATTGGTATGTGGGTATCTTCGGAAGATACTATAATTCCGAAGTCAGTAATATGTTTTTAAGTAGGAAATCATTTTCTTTTCTTTTAGATTCATATTATGATGTAAATAATAATGGTGCGTTGCCTTTAGAGTATATTTAACTATGCACCAATATTACATACAAGTATGTACATAATTAATTGTTAATTTTTATCCTTTACTACTTCTTGCCCTTACCCTCCTTACCCTTCTTGCCCTACCCCTTCTACTTCATTTACGAAACATACAAACGCAAGATCTTTCAGCGTTTCTTAGATTATTAGAGCAACCCATGCTCAATACCCAGCACAAAACTCACTGATCTAGCATTAAAACATATTGTACTTTCTTTACAAACTGGAGAAAAATACAAGAAAAACTTTAAAATAATGTGGCATATTTATTGCCATTCCAGCTCCCTGTCAGCGTGAATAGGAGAATCTCAAGTGAGGGGCTTAGAAAAGATAGAACAAATCTGTTTTCTCACTCTTTATTCCGTACTCGAATAGAACCCAAACCCCAAGTGAGATGTCTGCTTACAGAAACGAATATCATAATTTCAACAACTAGAGAACACTAGTCTATTCCGTTTAGACACGTTTCACCAGCCCCGGATCTTTCCATGCCTTTCAGTGTTCTGATTTTGTTTGTGTTATAACTCAACTCCCTTGAAAATAAAACTTCTTTTGACTTAATACATCAAGAAATATGTTACTACAGAGTTCGAGATTTGAAATACGATATAAAAAATTTGTAGATTACTATTTCATAATAATTTCTCGTCTTCCTAGTGTAGTAGTGAGTGTATCTAACCCACTAAAATGTGTGTACTTCAATGCGTGTTGGGTCAGTGGTCAATAAATAAAGGCCATTTCTCGCAGTGAGATCCTTCCGCGTAAAGCACGAAATTCTTCCCCTCTTCCGCGCTTAACTGACCAAAAGACAGTCTACCCCGGGTTCCCAGGTTCTCTCCATCTATCCGGCCGTGTTGGGCAGCAGCGGAGTTGCTTCTGCGTTGTTCAATAGAAGGAGCGGCAGGTGGTCTTCAACGCGCGGGTGTAAACGCCATGAGGGAGGGAAGGGTGAGGTGCACAAGGGAGTGCGTTGCAGTGATTCTAATGGAGACTTATCTGGTATCTGAAGTGGGGATGGTGTATTAAGGGTGGTGGCAATGATAGTGGTAGTGTGGATGTAGGTTTGGGGGTTGTGAAACTAGTGATTGTGGTGCTAATGTTAATGTTACTGATTTGAAAGATAATATGATAGTGGTAGTGTGAATGATGGTGTGGTCGTGAAAACAGTGATGATAGTGCTAATGTTACTATTAATAATTGTAAAGATAATAATGAAATTGGAAGTAATTTCGGTAGTAGTACTGGAAGTGAATTTGGAAGAGATGATTACTGAGAGTGTTTTTGTTAGTTGTGATAATAAAACAAAATACTGATATAAACTCTTATCTACGAGAGTACAAGCGTTGTTATAGAATGTTAATACTCCTTTAGAAACTTATTTTGTATGTTTATGTAACGTTTTCGACTATACGTATCACCATCAGCTCATTAAATATATGTAACGAATATTGTGGAAGCCATAAACGGAAAGAAAATGCAGTAAAATATAGATGTTGACTTCGTTTTAAAATTACAACAATGATGGAGATTTCAGAGAACATTATACTGCTCACTAAAAGATATATTGAAGTGACGTCTTGGCACTTACTGTTAACATTTAGTAACAACAATTTAATCTGATAACACAAAATATCTACTCATATTACTCACATTAAATAGGATATTTTTGAGGACCAGATTAAAACAAATAGGAAACTGAAATGACTATCGAATGCAGATGTGTTACGTTGAATACTGCCAGTTTTATGAGACAGGATAAAATATTCTAAAAAATTATTCGAAAAGATACTACTTTTGCAAGGATCTCATCCACTTTTTTGTGGTTGTAGTCGTGTAACGAAGCAGAGATAGAACGGGAGAGAGAACGTAATAGAGGGAGATACAATGAAATGAGACTGACCTAGCTTATTGGCAGTTTAACATAGTAATGATATCCACACAGATGACGGTCGAGATGCTGATATGTATAGCACTAACTATCGCAGTCACCAGAGCATAATGTAGCACTGCAGTATGCGACAATACAGTATGTTATGACGGAATGATGTAGAACGTCACGACAGCGTCTCTCAGCGGCAATGGAGTCTGCGACGATACAGCGAGCCCCGCCCCCCCCCCCCACATCGCAAAGGGCAATCACATGGCTGCGCGAGCAGGAAGACTTCATCAGCCGCAAAGCCCGTGCGGCTCTCCTCGCAGCCGGGCACCGCTCGTGGAGCTGCGCGGCGGGGAGTATCAGGGGGCGACGCCCGAGCGCCCTGCGACGACGGCAGCGCGACCACCCCCCCTCCCGCCCCCTCCCACGCCCAACGGCGCCCCCTCGCACCCCCGGACCGTCATCGCCGCCCTCGACTACGTACCGTCCCCCGCCCCGCCGCCTCTCTCCTAATGCCACCACGCACTGCCGCCACCCCCGCCTCAAACACTTCCGCCCCCGCCACACCCGTCCATCCCCGCCCCCGCCCCGTCGCCTCTCTTCTAATGCCACCCCGCACTTCCCCTGCCCCCGCCCCAAACACTCCCGTCCCCGCCACCCCGCACTTCCCCTGCCCCCGCCCCAAACACTCCCGTCCCCGCCACACCCGCCCACCCCCACCCCCGCCCCGCTACCTCTCTCCTAATGCCACCCCGCACTGCCCCTACCCCCGCCCCAAACACTCCCGTCCCCGCCACACCCGTCCACCCCCGCCCCCGCCCCGTCGCCTCTCTCCTAATGCCACCCCGCACTTCCCCTACCCCCGCCCAACACTCCCGCCACCGCCAACGCTGCCCGGGCCACACGCAGCCCGAGCCACCCCCACCCCCGTCGCCGTCGCCGCCGCCGTCCCCGTCGCCGTCCCCACCGCCGATCACGCTCCCCGCATGTTTGCTACGCCCGCACCGCAACCGCCCTCCCACCTTGCCACCCGCGATTCCGCTTGCCCCAGCACCTGCGCCTCCAGCGGCGCCACCCTGCACCTCTGGCGCCCGCACCGCCACCGCCGAGAACGCTGCCCTGCCACGACACGCCGTACCCACTTCCCCATGTATCCCCCATCATGTATTCCCACGCCACCCGCCACGCCCCTGTATCCCCCATCGGGTCGCCGCCCCTTACGCTCCCGGCGCACGGCACTCCCACCACCCACGCTCATCTAACTTACACTGCAGTCCTAAATGCTCCCGCTGATCCCCACGCGCCTTCCGACGCTGTTTCCTTCGCCCCTGCCACCCACATCTTCAACACCGCGACACACGCCCCCCATGCCGACACATGACTTCAACAGCCATCCGCACGTACCTCCCATGCCCACATCATGATTGCCACGCCATTTCTCCCTCCACGTCACTCCCATCACCTGCGCTCATGTCCACCCAACATCTCCACCACTTCCCTGGTACCCACGCCTCCGTGGTGACCCTCCGCTCCAGCTACCCACGCCGTCATCGCCGTGCCGCCCCCCCCCCCGCACAACTCCTATCAACCACGCTTCCGCCGGCATATCTCATGTCTCCTCCGCCGACTTCATCGTTCTCGCTGCTAGCTACGTGCTCATCGCCGCGTGGTCTGCGACCTCCCCCCCCCCCGCCACCCCCTGCCACCCTGACCCGTCCGACGCCTGCCCCCTATTCAACGCTCCCGCTCACACTCCTATTACCGCTGCTTGAGAGTCCACCGTATCCAACGCCTCCTCAGATTACGCCGTTCCCACCTCCGCTGTCATCACCCCCACCTTTGTGCACTCGTCTCTCCTGCCCACGCCCCTCCCCCTCACGCCTCTTCACCATCACTTCCACGGCCTCAAAGACCACCACCGTCTCCACCACCCCAACCGGCCAGGCGGCCTTCTGCCCAGCCCCCGCCGCCCTCCCTCTCCCTCTCCCTCCCCCACCCCCGCGCTCGTCTCTTCTGCTCGCCAGCGAGCCTCCTCGCTAATTATCCTATCGGCCGCGTCACGGCAGCCCGGGGCTGGCCCTGGCCGCCGCCCGTCCGCGCTTATCGCATCTCCAGGCCGTCTTCATAAATTCTTACGTGCGCGCGCGCGCGCGGTTCTGAAGTTTCCTGCCCATAACTCAGGGCGATTAAAAAGACCGCCCGCCCTCCCGCCCGCCCGCACCCCCTTCCTATTTCAGGCCGCGGGCGGGCGAAGTGTAAGGGATGGAGGGGGGCGCGGCCATGATCCCGCGTTATAGAGCCTCCGCTGTAAAGACCCCCTTCCCCGCCCCGCCCCTTCAACTTCGCGTCCCGACACGCCCGGCTCAACGTCTCTCCCCCGCCCCGTCCCGTTCGCGCGAGCGGCGCTGTCAATTGAACGGGGCAACAGTTATCTGCAGATTCGCCGAACGCCAACCAGCGGCGTCGCCCCTGACAATCGACCACCCGTCGCCCCCGCCTCCCCCGCCGCCCCCCCCTGCGACCTCTGGGATCGCCGCCCCCAGCCCTCGGCCTCGCCGCCCCGCTCGCGCATCCGCCCCCGTGACCTGCGCCCCGCCCCCGCCCCCGCCCTCGCCGCCGCCGCCGTCCGACTCGCTCGATGGCCTGGAATCCAGCCGCGCGCCGCTGAGCCGTGTCGCCGCCGGAGAATGTTCGCCGGGCGATGAACGCGCGGCAGAAGCTACTCTGCTTCGCGGGGCGTAAAATTCCTGAGCATGTCGCCGCTTTCATATCTCGTAACTGTCTACAAAAGACACGTGCTATTTTTTTTTGTCCTGGAGCGTGTTGACACGTCTCAACAAGTGCTACTTACGTCTATCTAAGCATGTAAACCCAACATAATACGCTACAGGGTGAGGTGGCATAGGACATCAACTGATGTCAGCATAGTTCCTCTCACAGGAAGGTCTTAAGGTACGATATCACGATTTTTGACAATACCTATATCAGGCGCGTTTTGGAGGAGATTTCTAGCAGCCGGCAGTTCTTATCGGTAGTTTTGTTGTGGTTTCTCCAATAAATACCAGGCAAATGTCGGAGTAGTACCCTTACAAACGGGCCGCAGATTGCGCGATCTTCTTTTTTTTATTTTCCTTGCCCTATCCTCACTTCGTACTTACATCTAAACTTACAAGGACTACACTGCCAGAGATGTCGGGAACCTATAGCTTGTCCCGGCTGGGGCGGTGTCTTGCTGGTTGGAGATGCCTTAATGGGCGAAACCTTAAAAGCCGACGAGCAGATCGGCGCCAGATCTCACCATCAATCGGAGGAAGAATGTTTTTCAAGGAAACACCACAAAATAAACAATAAATTATTGCAATATTTTAAAGATGTGACGATATTTGTTAAGGATTAGTTCCTATCGAAATAAGAATTGTCTGACATTCACTATGTTTACTTATTGCACACTTGTCTGTAACACATATACCCGCACGATGACACACACTCCTGGTGTCCGTCAAGAAGGTGAGACGTTGGATATCACGTCAATTTCCTCCGCTCGTTGAGCAAAAATTGATTAAAAAAGTAAGATCACTTCGCCTTTTCTTTATGAAGTCATTAATAAGGGGATGATGAACGTAATACGTCTGGAAGCTACTGAGCAGTCTGGTGTTTATCTATCAGACAGGCATTAACACGTCATTCATTCTGTGGTTTGAAGGCCACTGCGAAATACATCAGTGTCTTGTGACACGTCATGCAAAGAAAATTAGATGATAAAAAGAACATATCACATACATCAGTACATATAACCTTACAATACTCTTTAATTTACTTTATGTTTGGTTTTGAGGGTAACGCAATTGTGTTACTACTGCCTACATGTTTAAGTTGGACAGCAATATTTAATAATGAAAAATTCACACATACACGATAAAAAGGAATAAAGATTCAATGATAAGGTTTTTCTCACCGTCTTATCATTTAAAAGGCATAATAGAGTACCATAGAGCATATACATACATAATTATATTATATGCAGCACCTAGCTTTGTAATAATCAAATGCAATGAGCCTAACTTACTAATTGTTTTTATTTTTTTTACGTTTTTTACTAATTCAAGAAATCTTACATATTGTATTTGTAATAAATTACTTTACTGTTATACTAATCCTATCATGATCGAGACAACATGTCGCTGGTGGTCACGTGTAATAATGTACCACTATCAAGACCCGTCAGTAATGGGGTTTGTGATGGGAGATGAAGAAATAAAGGAAAGAATGAAGAAAGAGGGAAGGGAGAGAGAGAGATAAGAAGAAAATGGAGAAAACAATAATGTGGTATTGGAACGTGCAAGTACGTAGAAGCACTTAAGAAAACGTTAGATCATTTTATGCGTATTCATGTTTAATCGTAGTGAAAATGTTATGATATATTTGCCTAAATTGCTTGCATTAAATGTTAAAATTTCGTGTGATTCTCAATTTTATCTTACTGTTTCCGAGACAAATTTAGGATATAAACGTTCTGTGCCAATAATGTTAGCCAAATTAGTTACCGTTCTGTGCCAAATTAGTTAGAAAAACTTGATCTGGGAACTCACAGTCAGCAGTGTGTGCGCTGGAGGGTTATAATCACTAAAGCTGCAACGCACTTCAGTTTGAGCCTGTGTGTCTGCAGATCTTTGACGAACAATCCGGAATCGGTAATTACTTCCTGACGAATGTATATCGAATCAAAACAGACAATGAAATTTGTCGTAACTAATTAATGACCAATTGAAAACAGATTTATGAGCTACTATTAGTGATTCCTCTAACATGTTGTCCATAAATAACAGAACATAAATTAACAGCAAATTCACGAAAGATCTAGTCAAATAGGAAGCAATATCTATAAATGTCAAATGTTACGACAACCGAAATGTGAAATCTGACAAGGAGTAAATTATAGAGGGTTAAAAACCTTATTCTATAGTTACATTCGATTTGCAATACATTTTGGTCCTTCTAAAATACCTAAAACACAAAGTATAAATTATTGGTCGTTTTAAAATGGTCTAAATATTTGTCACTTATGACATGTTCAAGTTTTTCATAATGGCATTTCGTTTTAAATATTTATTTTAATTGTATTAAATGCCGTTATGAAGGAAATGACATACCTGACGCTGACGCGAATGAAGCCATGTTGGAAAGGAGAAGGTGGGTAGTGTGAAATTAAGTGGGTCTGGTAGACAAGCGGGAGAGGACATGTAAAGCACGGAATCGCAGGAACGTTATAAGGGCACTTGTGAAGGATCAGCGGTGGCATCCGAGGGCAGATTCGGGTGAAGTGCACGCGATGGGAATCTGACAAGTGAAAAGGGAAATGTTAACGTTTTGGATGATGTATACGAAATAGGGAGACAGTAGATATCCCAAGTAAAGGTTAAAAGGGAGCGGCGGGTGGGGTACAGAGCAGGGAATGTGAAATACTGCCGTGTTGAACGTTAAGCGGAGAATGCGACGTGTTTTTTCTTTGTATGGTTTAGCAACGTTACTCAAGTGAACGGCCCACATGCCACGCCTTGTTCCAGCGCTTACCCATGGGCTACCGAAGTGACCAGCCGCTTGCCGAGTCTTCCCGTCGAGATCGCAAGGGCAGCGCTCAGGCGCGACCGGCTCTAGCGTAGTGAAAGGCGTGTAGCTCGCGGGCAACTGCATCGGGCCGACGCGGCCAGCCTGGACCTACCAGTTGCTGTTGAGGAACCACCTGGTTACAGTGCAAGGGATGCAGTAGAGCTGCGTAAAGCAGAATCGGCTCGCGCGGGTTGGAAAGGGGATGAGCGCATGGGTGACGCGACGCTGGTGAGCCGCGTCGCGAGCGCAGGTCCTTATCAGCATTCGCGGTGCGGCCGCGCGCCGCTGTCTCGTCTAAGCTCGCCTCACCGGCGCTTAGCGCCACGCCGGACAGCGCGAGATTAGCGATTCGCGCGCGACACGCGGCCCACGTTTCCTAATTTCACACGTCCCTCACGTCAGGTGGATGCCTGCTTTCTGTAACTTGGATAACTCACACTTGGATGCCTGCTTTCTGTGAACGGCCGCGTCCAGTGATCGTGAATGAGATTTTTTTGTTTTGTGTTTACTCAATTGCTTATGACTAGATCCCCGAAGTTTAGGCTTTTATTTCACCTAAAATAGAAAGGCAAAAATTCATTATTTTTACTAAAATAAGCATGACAATGGCATTTATTGGCAAAAGTAGGGGCAACACACAAAAAACATTAAAAAATTGATGTTCAAAAGTAATTTTAGTAAAACATTAATAATTAAAATTATTCTCCTTTATTCTAACTGTAAAATTTACATTAGAACTCAAATGGAAGCAAACTACATTTTTTTTTGCAATTTGACTGCACGTGATCATCCAGTATGACGATTAACAATTTATTTAACTCGGGACGCTGCTTAGTGAAAACGGAATTCTAGATGTCGTTCTTTGCGCTTGTGAAATCACCAGAAGTGACGAGAAAACAAGAAGAAACTGATAAGGTATAATCTTATTACACACAGCCCTGTTCTCAAAAGAGATCGAAAAACATACACAAACATAGGATGAGACTTAGACGAACAAGTATATAAGCAACAAGGAAATATATCAAAAATATTTACAGGTATCACCTTTTTTAGATTTTGAACAAAACCTGTACCTAGAGCCTCCGCGTCCACAGAAAGACACTAAACGACTGTGCCTTCATTTTGGCCTGCTTGGTAGATATTAGTACCAGGAGGGAAAAGCACAAAAGCTAATGACAAAAAACGCAATAATAAGGCCGAAAAAGCACAATTCAGACCAAATTCCAAAATAGACAAAGGAACTAAAATAGACACAAGAAAGGCAAAATGAAAATCTACTAAAAGAACTCCAAAAGTACAATTGAACACATAAAATCGTAAAAATAATAAAAAAAGGTATTTTTCCAAGCTTCCGGTCTCTACTTATGACGTATGATAATGATAATTTCTTTGTTCACTGACATGGAAAGGCAAATTTTGCGTAAACCTTATTGTAATTTTTATTAACGTGTGTTTGTACATTTAGCTGGAGAGGAGAAGACGTTTTATACATTTAGCTACGAGCTAATTGTGTAACCTGAAACCCACAATTAGTATATAATTAATATTTATTAATAATATAGCTGTTATTATTATTATTACATACCAACATTTTCAATGTATATTATTTGATATAGATGAAGTTTAAGAATTTGCAAACAGAACATATAACTAATGATATGGAGAAGAATTCTAGGAATTAAAAATGGGTCTTAACCAATTACGTTAGAAAATAATCTTAGAAATACATGCACTTCATTTAACCTTAGCATGACCATAGAGGTGGCTAAGAGACCGATGATTGTTTAATTTGGTAGAGGTGTTAGAAAGATAAAATTATTTATGTTGTTTCTCCTACGCTTTTTGTCCAAGTTCTGATGCGCTTTATTACAAGAATGTCTTACAATTTGAGTTATTGCTGCGTCTTTGGCTATAATCAGTCTATTTTAGAATATTCACTCAAAAACTTAAAACTCAGAATTCGTTTTGAAACTATTTTAGTATTTAATATAGTTTTACACATTACTATATTACGCAGATATTTCGGCCTTCACTGACATAAAAGTGTAATATGTCTATCCATTAAATACAAATAATGAAGTGAAAATAGCAATTTTTTTCATCTGTGGAGATAGACATTTGTTCATTTTGTTTTTAAATCAAAGAACACGTATATTATTAGTTATGCTAATATATTAATTTAATCAAACCGTCAAAATCAATTTAACAAATGTTTATGTGATGGCATTTGGAGGCTTCTCCTCCTTTGATATTGCATTGCACCATTGTACTTTGGTATTGCTAAGTAACCTACCAAGCATTTTGTTAATATAACCGTATTAGAAAATATGGAATGGTAACAAAATGTAACGAATAATATTGTAGTCTTTCCTTTTCTGTGAATTACAAATACGTATGATGTTTTCCCAAACATTTGTTCAATAGTTTCTTTTGAAATTGACATACTATAACGATTATTTGTTTCAATGCGATATTACTTTTGCAAAATAAGGGGAAATATTTTATAAGCTGTGCTATTCGAGCACTTTCGGGGCTTATAAAATGTATAATATTTTCACAATTCAAAAATAACATTTCGCAATAATTTTGACGTGTTCTCGTGGATTCAAATAGTGAATACAAAATTTTCACAGCAATATTGGCTGAGTTTTATTGTCAAATACTGACATTCAAAATTCTAAATAAACCTATTTGACTTACATGATAATGTATTTGAAAATAATATTTAAGAATTAGGTAATTGGACTGTACCCTACACAAATTCTCCCACTTTAAGGATCTGTCTCGTGTATTTTCGACCCGTATATTGATGTCGTGTATGAATTGCCATGAAACATTAAATGGAGTATTTTCAATGCAACACATTCAAGCTCACGCACGAGAACCGCTGAAAACATAACTCCACTCTTCATTAAATCTAAAATATAATGAGAGCGGAGGTTTTCCACGTAATGTAATCAAACAAAGTACTTCAAAACTCATTAATGGTTATGAAACACACGATAATTGCATTATTTTTTTAGAAATTCTGAATGTATTGCAAATAATGTCTCCAGTATTAATTATGTTTCAATGATTTATTGTTAATACTGTTTATTTTTTTACCATTTGTGATCATCAATATGGAAGTAAAGGAAATATGTAAACATGTCTGTCTGAGCTGAATATTATCAGATGGCTTTAAATATCTTAGGATAAGGGCAAAGCTTAAATTTGAACACTTTAAACAAACTTCTTTAGGTAAATGTACAATTTAATTAGTTTGTAAATAATCCGGAAATCTTGGGTGCGTTGTAAAACAAATTAACTTTTTTAGGTATTATAACATTTTTGCAGAATTGCTGAAGAAAATATACTACATCACCCTGCTGCTCAGTAACATCCTAAATATAATAAACATTAGTCACGTGGCTAATGCATAGGTTAATATATGTAAACCACGGTTATACGTACATATATATGCACTTTCAGAAATCATAATAAATTAATGGGATAAATAATGTAGTGTATACAGACATAGACTTGCGATGTTCTTATCTATTTTTAAAGTTAGAAATTTTACCTGGATATACAGTACATTAAATAAGCACATGACTTTGCCAAAACACCGAAGAGTTACATAAACGTTGGCATCAACATATTTATGACAATTTTCCTCACCAATGAGTTCGAACCAAGAATATTTAGTAAACGCAATCAATGGTGGTGACTTCAATGAAGATGTAACTGATAATGGAAACATAAGAGAACTAGGACCGATCAAACTAAATCCAGATATTTTAGCAGGAGTCTATTTTGTACACCTTATACACCTTTGTGAGACAAAGAAGAGACAATGTAACGCTCAGATAGAAAGAGATTACAATTGTTGTGGGCTTGCGCGCATGAAGCAATACGAAATTGCAAGTTCATAATAGGTTTTCATTTAGCGGCGGATCTTTTCTATGAGCATATTTTATTCCATTTAATCCTCAATCTCCGTATTTTAGGTTACTTATCCATTTTGAGAGGCAAATGCGAATTCTATAATGCCTCTAAATGTCTATTGACTTCATAAATGCCTGTGTAGTATAGATTTCCCTATTTTATTTCGTTTTAATTAATATTCTTCATAAAATATGATAGGATGCAGGACGTAATTTATTAAAAAGTAAATTATATAAATCTTAATTGGTAATATTCAAGCGTTTACTAATTATAAATTTCTATTGCAAAAGAAGGTTATAGATAACATACACTGGGTGTGGTGCCTTCATAGCTGTGTGTACATTGGCAGGTCGGGATTTGCTGGAGATCGGGAGGTGTTCGGGAAAGAATTGAAAGGATAAAATAAGAAAGAAAGTAGAAATAGGTAGAGGGAGAGAGAGGAAGAGGGAGGGAGAGAGAGGAAGACGGAGAGGAAAAGAGAGAGAGGAAGAAGAAGAGGGAGAGAGAGAGAAACAGAGATGGAAAAAGGAACAGGGAGAGAGAGGGGAACAGGGAGAGAGATGAAGAGGGAAAGAGAAAGAAAGAGAGCGTACCTGCTAGCGAATCTGGATGAGGTCGAAATGGGCCAGGACCGGGTCTCGACACGTTGGGACTCGAGTGATTGTGTAACCGCAAGCTGGAAGTAGCCAAGGCTGGACGAATGCTCGTGTGTATTTGGTGGGAGATGTTCTGGGATTGAGTCTGAGCCATGCTGAAAGCTGTTCTGAGACTGGTCGGATGCGCGTCGGATGCGTATGACCGTGACTGCGTGACCGTAAACGGGTCAGAAATGAGTAAGGTTCGTAACCCATCGGAATCGGATTAGATAGGAAAATAGTTTACATCAAGACCGGGGCGAATCTTAACCGCCTCGGGATCGGGTTAAATCGGATCCCAGCCGGGATTGGGTTGAACGGAAAATGTGTTATATCAAGACTGGCACGAATCTGAACCGTGTCGAGATCGGGTTAACGGACCCAAGCCGGGATTGGGTTGATCGGAGACTGTGTTATATCAGGACCGGCCCGAATCTGAATCGCCTCGAGATAGGTTAAATCGGATCCCCGCCGGGATTGGGTTGAACGGAAAATGTGTTACATCAAGACCGGCACGAATCTGAACCGAGTCGAGTCCGGGTTAACGGACCCAAGCCGGGACCGGGTCACATCGGAACCGGAACGCTTCGGAGTCGGATCGCGGGCGGGTCGTGCGGGAGCGGCGCGTGTCAGAGGCCGGGCCGGCGACCCCGCATGCTGATTGGCTGGATTACGCGCGCGTCGCGCCTAGGCCTGGCTCGCGGCGCGGGTCGCTTGTATCCATATTAATTAACCTTTCGGCGATCGCCGGCCGCCGTGACCTGCCAGCGGCGATGTCCCTGTATTTGCATAGCGCGACACGCGGACTAAGCGGCCGACGCCGCGTGTCATTTCGAGGCGCGTGCGCTCGTAAGCACGCGTGCGCTGGGAAACAAGAATAGCACGCGCACTTATGGCAGGTTACATCGATGCCTTTCGGTTGAGGTAAACTGATCTTAGTTTCAGTTCCCTGCGTTTTCAGGAATGTAATATTGTACCACGACTTAGAACAGTCTTCACTCGTTTTGTGTTTCATTAGTGTTGTTCAATCATCGATTTTTGAAAAATAATTTGCCAATTGTTTATCAGTAATGATGGTAAATGTGCGAGAGAAACTTAGAGCCCGAATAAACGTGTAATTAGATTCTCTGGGTGAAAGGTTCGATGCAATGAAATAGTTTGAAACATTTTCAGGCGAAATATGTCAAAGGAAGTGTATTCTTTTAAATTGAATTTTATTTTGTTAGCTTTATAAATATTTTGTTGTTAAAATTTAATATATTTAAAAATACATACTGAATATTTAATTGGAGACTCCAGCTGAAAAATTTATTAAGTGCATCATCTTCAAATAACTTGTTCTCTGAAGTAGTAACATCTCTGCAGTTAATTACTTTAAAAATAAGAGAGAAAAATTTAGTTTGTACACGGAGGCATGCTCCATATGGTAACTATTGGTTGGTTATTATGATTATATGGTATATACTGAAGAAATGAATATGTCTGTATAATTACCAACGCATAATAAAATAAATGTAAATTAAATTTTAAACGTGATTATATTAAAAATGCTCCTGTGAACAGAGAGTTTTAGCTTCAAAGCTGTGTGCACAAATGAGTCATCTTGGAGATGCATCTGATCTCCTCTATATAATATGGTGAATGTAATAAACGGTATTCTTAACTTAAATTAAAATAGAAATTAGATATGATATAACCTTTAAGACAATGTAATCTGAAATGCAAAAAATGTTATATTTCAATTTGTTGCCTACACCAAGATAGTGTTAAAGACTACGTGCGAGCAATACTATCTTGTATGTCACTGCGGAAATCGCAAAACGGAGGAGAAAATATTCATATCTTAAAAACGTATTATGAAGAACGTCTCGCCGTTTTAAAAAAACGCCTTATCAGTCGCATACCAATTCTTTTTGGTACTAGCAGATCATCAATTTGATGTCAATAACTAGCAGTTTTTTAAGGAAATGTTATATATTTGAGAAATAACAATATAAGTATAAAACAATAGTGTTTTGTCAGTTTGTGTTACAATGTTTCCACTTTTGTGTGGTATAACGGAGCCGTATACATTTTTAAAACTTTTCCCCCCTTTTTTTCAGGGGAGGAACTGGCTTACGTTGAAAAACTAGTTTAACCTTCGCAATGTTTCTCCGATTGGGAAAAGGGTAAAGGGTTATCTACTTCGACAAATACTAAAATAAAATTGAAACGGAAGAAAGGGCAGGTCTGGTTAAAAGAGAACGCTGGAATCTCTATTACGTTGTCAGAAATGATTGTTTACAGCAAGAACACTGTTCATGGCTTAAGTTTATCCACCATTATATTGATACTAGGAGCAATGCATTGTATTTCCCATAACCATTTAGCAATCATTAAATTAATAATGGTACCAACAAATTAAAGAATATGAATGATTACTCATTTATGACGTCTCTTCGTTGCTCGAATAAAGAGATTTGTCCTTGGGACCTACTCCTAGAGTTCCAAGATACAACCCGCCATACTCTCCTGTATTACGGCACACCTCTTCAATAATTTCCCCAGCCCCTGAACCACAATGACGTTAGCCCCCGGCACCTCCTTAACGCCGATGAGTAGGCGCGCCGAGAGACACGTAAAATTAATGAGCACGCCATTTACACGGCGTGGCCTAATTCCAGCGAATCTGCGCCGGCACTGTGTGCTGATACCTAAGGGTCCATTATGTGCGTAGCCTGGAGCTTTCTATGACGCCGCCTTCTGAGTCGTCGCGGAGGCGGCACAATGCTGAGGTGAAATCGCGTCGGAACGGACTAACGCGTCTTGCAAGAAGCTACGCGCCGCAGGCTGATGAACCAGGGCAATTTGGCCGCTGTTTGATTGCTCTTACAGCCGCAGGTAGCGATAATGCGGTAGAGGTGACCCGGTGGTGGTGATGCGGTGGTAGCAATGTGGTGGTGTTGTGGTGGTGTTGTGGTGCTGGTGATGCGGTGATAGCAATGTGGTGGTGTTGTGGTGGTGGTGATGCGGTGGTAGCAATGTGGTGGTGGTGTTGCGGTGGTGGTGGTGATGATGTGGAAGTGACAGCGTGGTGATGATATGATGTGATAGCGATGTCGGGGTAGTAGTGGTGATGCTTTGAGGTAGGTGGTAGTAATATGCTGGCGGTGATGTGATAGTGGTGGTCATATGAAAGAGGAGGTGATAATGTGGTGCTGATGTCAGGTGGTGATGTAATGGTGATGTGTATGGGGTGATGGTGGTACTAGTATTATCTTTTGAGGTTGTGGTGTTAGTGTTGAGGGAGTGGTGGTAATGTGGTGGAAAGGTTTTATTTCATTTTATTTGGTGGGATGACGTTGTGGTGGTGATCTGAAGGTGGAAGTTGTGGTAGTATTAGCTGTTGTGGTTCTGGTGATAATAGAGATGGTGAGGTGGTGGTGGTGGAAATGTTACATTTCATTTTAGTTCTTTAAAACACTCAAACCTGTACGTAACATATGATCGAGAAGTATAATTTACAAACGTTTCCTTCAGCTCCGAATCCCCAACCCAATCGAGCCGTCAGTGAATTGATTTGTAATTCTTCAAATTTTTCCGTTCATTTATATTTCGGCTAGTATAAACTCCGGGTATATACACGATGTCCGGGTAGGAAACGTCGAAACTTCGAAAATAAGTTTTTAAGACAATTCTATTTTGTCTAATAAACCACGTGGAAATTTCGAATGGTTGAGCGGCAATAAGTACTCAAAAGTTTATTTGAAATAATTATTTCTAGGCAAACATTTGCATTACAGAACCGTAGGAACACTCCAGACACATGCAAATTGTTTATTACATACAAAATAAATTAATACATTTGATCAGAAAGAAAACTTAACACAGAAATGAAAAGCACCCAATTTACACAATTCAACTGCTTTTTTATTTCTATGTTAATTTTACTTACCATTGTTTGCTTATAATTGTCTTAAGAGCTTATTTTAAAAGATTCGACGTTTCCTCCCCAGACATCCTGTACATCCCGGACTGAGACATCATGTTAGTTTGCGCGAGTTTTTATTAGAGAGTTTACTATTTAGAAGAACTAAAGTATGGACAAAGAGTCTGGTTCCCATGCTAAAACCCGCCGCAGCGACAGCAACACATCGCCGCCCGCCGCGTAGAGGTGCTGCAGCGGATGGGTTTTCGCAGAGTCCGGAGGAAGACGCCCTCGCGGGCTGAGAGAGCGGGGGCGGAGCCAGCATGCGCCCTCATTACCATTACAAAGTTCCCTCCCCCGCCGCATGGTCGCGGGCGTGGGGCGCGGCCGGACGCGCGGACACGCGGTTTAAAACAGCGCCGGCGAGTGGGGCGGGATGGGGCGGAGCGGAGTGGAGCAGGGTGGCGTGGAGGCCGACGGTGGTGGATGCTATGGTGATGCTCGTCGTGGCCCTCATAATGGTGGTGGTGGTAGTTGTGGTGGTAGTTGTGGTGGTAGTTGTGGTGGTAGTTGTGGTGGTAGTTGTGGTGGTGGTTGTGGTGGTGGTTGTGGTGGTGGTTGTGGTGGTGGTGGTTGTGGTGGGTGTGATTGTGGTTGTGGTGGGGGGAGTGAGTATGGTAGTGTGTGTGGTGGTGGTTGTTGTGGTTGTGGTTGTGGTGGTTTTGGTTGTAGTTGAGGTGGTAGTTGAGGTGGTGGTGGTGGTGGCAGTGGTGGGGGTGATAGTGGTGGTGGATATGAGTTGAAGTCAACAGCTGAATATCCGACATTGACATTTAACGTTCCTCAAGTCTATTAGCAGGTCAAATGTCATAATTTAGACACATTTTAAATAAATTTGTAGTTGAAATAATTAAGAGAACAGCAAAAGCTACTATTTCCAATCGCATCTCAAGGATCGTAATAGTGGAGACAAGTTTTTAGTTTCTCTTAAACGCGAAAACAGAAAAAAAAACCTGCAGCACCGTGTCTCAGTCAACTAATAAAGATAACCGCTTCCCGACAATGCATTCCGGTGAAGACAAAAATTCAGTCAAGAGCGAGCTTAAGAAAAACGAGATCGGCGCGACGAAGGGGAAGCAAGACAACCGACTCCGCCGCAAAACGTCTGCATTCGCCTCCGAAGCGCAGCTTCGCAAAGAGGCGAGCAGGCAGGGGTCAGGCGGGCGGAGGCGCGTTGGCAAATTGGGCGCTGGCGGGGAACGAGGAGAGTGGTGAGAGGCGGGTGTGCGGGGGGGGGGGGGGGTGCGGGCGCGAGCGCGTGTCGCATTGTCCGAAGCCATTGTGCGCGCAGAGATGGATGCGCCAGCGCCCGCGCCCCCTCCCCTCCCCCTCCCCTCCCTCACCCCTCCCCATCCTCTCCCTCTCCACCTCGCGCAATCCACCGCCACTCCTTTGGGCCGCGTCTGCCGCTGCCCGCACTGCCGCACTACGCAGTGGGCCACATGCTCATATATTTATTTTAACTCAAATACAGTTAAAATACATTAAGCAATAAAATATTAATAAAAATTATAAGTTTTCAATTATTATTATTATTATTATTTACATTACAATTTGCTATGAACTCATCTACACGGCAGAATGACACGTCTGTCTTTTGTACTTCGTTGCACTTACTAAGGGCTATCCACAAGAGTAGCTGCCGGTCATGACAGTTGCGAACTCGTGAACTTCGCACAAAATTTCAAATTCAGCTCTGGAAAGATAAGTATTCAGGGTAAATATTTTGTTTCGTTTTCGTATTACTAATTAAATACGCGATAACAACGCAGATATCATAAGCGATAAAGTCCTAGATAACATACGCAACAGGATTCACGCTTCTCGTCAAGTAAATTTCCTGGTAAGTTGGTTTCGTTTGCAGTATTTTCAGAATCTCTACTTGTTTTCTAAAAGATCCAGCGAACTGTTCTCAAATTGCAACAGAAAACACGATACGTGGTGTCGTCTGCGGAAGGATTATAGAAGAAGAAAAGAGGAGACAGGTGATGAACGGTCGCGGATTCAGGAGTACCCAGGCATTTTCAGGACCACCGTACCCTAAATCTACATCGTCAGCCTTATTAGCCAACAGTCTCACATGAAATAAGATCACTGCGCTCTGCGGACAAGAACGGCAAGTCGCGAATGAAAGGAAAACACCCAAATTTCAGCACATTATTTCACAGAAAGATCAGAAATAATACATGACGCTCAGAAGCATCGCACCGACTGCGTTTGGCTCAGAGCTAACGTTACCGCTACGTCAATTCTCTGCGACTCTTTCAAGGAGGTTCTACGGTTAAGGTTCCGAAAATGGTGGATTTTAGCTAGCTATATAGATGGGTCGTGCTTCAAAAGCTGTCTCAAGGAAACTTCTAACGGCTTGATGTTGTAATTTGTAGTTTTCCGCGTTTCCGTCGAATGCTAGAGCCATTGCCTAACGAACGGGTGACGGACCATGCGCAATATTTCCTTCCTTTTTCTTGTGCTATCCTCCCCTTTGAAAGACACACGTTTACACTTGCATGCAATTCACTACCAGACTTGTCTGGAACTGAGTGATTATCCCGATTGGGGCGACGTCTAGCTGAAAAAAGTACCTGAAGAGGGGGAACTCCGGAAGACGACGTGTAGGTCGGCGCCGAATCTCAATCTCATGAGCACTGCCACCTCCCGAGATAAAATATTCACTACACTAAAAAGACTATTGACCATAGAAGTTGACCTGAACGGAAACTTCAAACGATCAACAAGCGTCTTCCCATAAGAATATTTGACGCAGCCTCCAGAGCCATATCATGTAGTAGATGGGTTAATAAACACGATCTGCATATCACATTTAAAATCTAACATCTTCAAGTGAAAAATTGCAATACAATAAAGTACGTAGCAGCAAGTTCACAACTGATACATCGTAGTCTGGAAGGTCGTAGATTTGAGTCCCGATGGAGAGATAATTTTAGAAGTAAGTGTAACAGATCTAAGTTAAACATTTGATCGATCATCTAGACGACCACTTAATCGAATCTGTGTTTTTCTCTGAATATTTTCTGCTGGATGACGGAGTAGTAACTAAAAATAAGTTAAGATCTGCGCTCGTTTCTTCCTTCTTCACCTAGAACATACTTTCATTCTTTAAACTCAACGACAAGCTAGCGTCTGATTGCTCATATTTGAAGAAAATCTTTCACGAGTGTCGAACACTGAGGATGCAATATCTGCCAATCCCATACATTCGATATAGTTTTTGTGGGTTTTAGCATATTTAATTATGAAATAGAATGTGTCGAATTTTACATCTTGTGACTGCACGTATTTACAGAATAATAATATAATACCCCATATATTAAATCACTGCAATAAGAGACACTTCCAAGCAATTATTGCTTTTTTTGTTAAACATAGCTACAATGTTGCCTTCCCAAAGATATCAGGATCGTTTCTCGAATTATCATGCTTTCTTGCAGTCTTGCTAAGAAATGATATTGTCACTTTGTCATGCGTACTGTATAGAGTTGATTGATTCCGAAAATGTCAGATTTTGAAAAACAATTATCTATTGCTTTATTTTCCCGTCGATTCTTCTATATACATTACATGAAATAAAACACAGCTTGGAATGTTTTTATATTAAATGATGTTCCCGATTTTTTTTGGAAATGGATGCTCAATATATAACGACTATTATCTTGACTTGCCCACCATGCTGTGAGGGCTTTTGGCCACTGTACAGTGCCCGTGGCCCCAACTTCGCCCCTTGAAAGCTATGTGGCGTAGGGTTCACGTCACTTGCCTCTTTTGCGAGAGCCATCTTTGTAAATTTTCGCTTCTGTTGGAACAAACGGAAACACGTCTGCATAATTAGCTTTGTGCATTTTGTATGCTTAAAAAGATGTCGCAGTTATTGTAGCTTTAATCAAATTAACATACTCAGTACAAGGCTGCATTTTAAAATATGTTTTCATAATTATACATGAGTTCACAAATAATAGATGTCACAAGAATTTTATATATTATATAAACATTAAAATAGAAAAATTTATTATTATTATTTTTAATATATTCCTTCCATTATTATTATTATTATTATTATTATTATTATTATTATTATTATTATTATTAGTATTATTATTATTATTATTATTATTATTATTATTATACAATATTTTAATTAATAATGTACTGAAAGTGGTCAAATATAAATAAATACTTTTAATGGTATCGTGCGTAGAAATTTGAATACAAAATTTAACATTGTCTTAAAGCGGCTAAACAAACGGAAAATCATCCAATTAAAATTAATCTATAAAATTGATCTAATCGTACCACAAACTAAATCTGAATTTTCAGAAAAATTGTAGTTTATAACTATTCGATATGACTCATAAATTAAAGCTAAAGATTTGTTATATCCTATATAAATCTTAGCTCTTCTCGGAATCGCAGTAATTTAAAAACGTGGACGCGCAGACATTGAGGCAGTAGTTAATCGCTCCCTCGCCGCAAACTTTACCTACAATCAAGCACCGCGCGACGCGACTCGCGATTCCATCGCCGCATCCTCCAATCAAAGCCGAAGATAATTAGAGTGCGCTCCAAAAGGTAGTGAATAAGCGCTGAAAGCAGCGCTCTCTTGCGACGGAGTAGCAGAAATACCGCACCATATATCCTTCGCGTTATCTCCCCGTTCGGACTGGCCGCAATCGCCATTCGCCGCTCGGCCACTGCCCGCCGCCCACCTTCACCACCCCCAACTTCGCCACCCCATCTACGCCACCCCCGCATCCACCATCCCGGCCTCCACTACCCCAGCCCTCACCAACTCCGCCTCCGCCACCCTGCCTGCGCCGGCCCCGCCTTCGCCACCCCGCCTACGCCACCCCGTCTACGCCACCCCCGCCTACGCCACCCCCGCCTCCCACGCCTTCACCACCCCCGCCTCCGCAAACTCCGCCTCCGTCACCCCCGCCTCTGCCACGCCCGCCTTCACCACCCCCGCGTTCGCCACCCCGGCCTACGCCATCCCCGCCTACGCCACCCCCGCCTACGCCATCCCCGCCTACGCCACCCCCGCCTACGCCACCCCCGCCTACACCACCCCCGCCTACGCCACCCCCGCCTACGCCACCCCCGCCTACGCCACCCCCGCCACCCACGCCTCCGCCACCCACGCCTCCGCCACCCACGCCTCCGCCACCCACGCCTCCGCCACCCACGCCTCCGCCACCCACGCCTCCGCCACCCACGCCTCCGCCACCCACGCCTCCGCCACCCACGCCTCCGCCACCCACGCCTCCGCCACCCACGCCTCCGCCACCCACGCCTCCGCCACCCACGCCTCCGCCACCCACGCCTCCGCCACCCACGCCTCCGCCACCCACGCATCCGCCACCCACGCATCCGCCACCCACGCCTCCGCCACCCACGCCTCCGCCACCCACGCCTCCGCCACCCACGCCTCCGCCACCCACGCCTGCGCCACCCACGCCTCCGCCACCCACGCCTCCGCCACCCCCGCCACCGCCACCCACGCCTCCGCCACTCCCGCCTCCGCAATCCCCGCCTCTGCCAACGCCTCTGCCACCGCCTCCGCCACTACCTTCACGCATGCCTTCCGCGCATGCCTTCACTCTAGTTACCACCCCCATCGCCACCGCCTCCACCCTCCCCAACACAGCCCTTACTCGCCGTTCACAGCCATTACGTCAGCAGGTGTGTGTGTGCTGGGGTGAGGTGGATCAGCTTGGAATACAATGGGATGGGGCAGAGTCAGGAGACGTGGAGCAGAGCGAGGCGGGGCGCGGAGGGCCGCAGTGGAGTGGATTACGGATGGAAGGGAAGGACAAAGTTAACAGGTGTGGAAAGGTAAAACGGAGCGGGGCACGAAATACGGGGTCGGAGAGGTAGCGGCAACAGCGGCGGTGATGGCGGTAAAGGCAGCAGCCATGAAAAATTAACGATCCGCGATTGTTACATAGCTGCTGCCGCACCACCGCCATCATCACCGCTATCGCCGTCACCACAAAGCACTTGCAGCCACACCGTTCATCACTCGCTCCACATGCTGTGCTCAGGGCTGCCCCACTTACGTTTATCCGAAGGACTCTACTTCCGAGTTCATGATGTAAAGAATATGAACGCCTGTAGTAAGCAAAAACTTGTCCTGCTACTACCGCACATACGTTCTCGCATTACTTAAATATTTAGCAATTTTTGAAAATTCAAACAGTAAACAAAAATAAAACAAGTGGCAGAGTTTTATGCGTTTTTGGTTCAAACGAGGAATATTTTTAAGTAAACGTTTAGAGCCTGTTTTGAGATGAAAGAATAAATTTACTCTGTTTCAAACAAAAAATTGCACAAAAGGTACTGATAGTTTCGAAAACTTTTATAGGGTGGTATTTAAAACTCTGTCTTTAAAGATCCTTTGAATGACTAATTTCAGTTAAGAAAATATTTCTATCTAGATAAAGGAATTCATCGAAAATAAAGTTTTTCATTATTTGAAAATTTAAGAGTTCACTGAAAATGAAACATTCACCTCCTTTTCGAATCAACCGAGAAAAAAAATTGAAGAATTAACATACTTAGAGTTACATTAAGAACAATTTGAACATCTTGTTGAGGATTTCATGTGAAGTACCCTTAAAATTCAAAATATTAATTTCAAACTCGCTTCAGTTCTTCCAGATCAAATACAAAACATCAATTATGGAGAAAATTGTGTCAACGGTTTAGGTGCTCTCTTTGACCATAACCAAACGGACAGAGAAATGTTTTTCTGTCAACTAATTTTCCGTATCAAGGATCGACAAAACATGTATTTTGTTCCACGTGTTAGAGGATGTAATTTACTACAAATAGGTACAAGTCAGGAACAAATTAGGAAGAAGAGTCAGAAAATAAGTCCTCCAGTATTCTAATTTCTTCTAAATATATTTCACATTACGTTATCTTTCTTCTTTTTCTTCTAGTATGTTGTAGGTACATTATGTTTGTCAAGTTTTCTCTTCACCATTCTTTTTTGTCTAACAACTATTTATAGCCTGCCATCAATTTAGCCTCTAATCGGACGTAACTAATCTTCCATTTAGTTTGTCATTTACTACGTTAAATATTGATATTATTTATATGATTTTAAAAAACCATTAAAGAAAACATTTTTTGGAAAATAATCAATTTGCCATTGTTACATCGTCAATGCTGGTGACGACCTTATATCCTGTGTTACTCAACTTCCCGGAACAAACTCTGGGTTTCCTCATATTATAAGAAATCTATTCTTGCAATCAATTTCTAACAAATGCTCGTGTTAACCGAAAAAAGCATGTGCAAGAAAACTGATGAAAAATGTTTAATTGATCTTATATACAAGTCAACTTAGCTTCAAAAATCATTTCTATTTTTATCCCTATTGTATACAAAGAAACGAGTTATTGTGTACAACAACGGGTCATTGTAAGACCGAGTCGAGTTGCTCTATACATTATATTTAACTGATAAATGGATGTTCTATTTGCTGTGCATTCATAAATTGATGTCATAACAATTGATTTACTGGATATGAAAAAGTCCAAGTGCTGAATTGAGATACCACAAACCAACTCTACAAATGAAAGTAAATCCCACATAAATGTAATTTCGAGAAGAAAATTTAAATCTTAATTGAAATATATGACTATAAACTTAATTGAAAAATTTGTAGTTACATGAAACACATTCATACAAATTTTACAAGTACATTAGTGTGGGTAAAAGGTGCGAAATGGGGTTCAAAATTCATATTGGTTATGAATGTCAAACCATCTTGCCTTCCATTTTTTTCTTGTCTATTTCTTCTGATTTGCATGTCACCTACTTCTCAGAACTGTTAGTTTTTTTTATTTGAAATAGAATGCCTCATAAATGTAGCATATCGAGAGAAACATTATATCTATGATAATTCTGTGCCTAGAAAGACAGGCAAAACCGAAGTGGCACATAATCCTTTTATATTTTATGTAGTTCAATACATTAATTTCAACACGAATTTACCGCAAACTGAATTCTTGAACGCGTGTAAAAATCACATTCGAACTATATATGTTTTATAATTTAGCGTTTGTAGATATCATCCTTACAATCTAAAAGATCGGTAGCTTTTTAAATCATGTATTTTAGTTATTGGAATATTGAGAGAACGATGGAGAGCGATACGAGTAGCATATTAGCAACTCGTATTTTAAAAATATTTTCATACATTTCATTGATCATTTTATGAGCGTTTTTTATTCCATCAACCAGACTATGATAAAATTACCATATACAGTCAGTTACATTTTAGTACAAAAGATGTGTAAGAATGCTTTGAACAAATAGCTCTTAAATTCTTTCTTCATTTGGAAATATTCTCATGATTCCACGTTGATCCTGGACACCTTACTCGTCGCAGTTAATTTTCTATCTCTCAGTCTCCTCACATGTTCATGTCAATGCGGGGCTTTGTATCGACCGACTCAATATTTAATTGAGAGCTAAGTGTGCGTACGTATGGGCGATTGTGAATGTAAATGACTTCTAGTCTACGAACATGTATCGTCTAGTACAAACATTACTGGATCAATTAAAAACCCATTAAAATAGCGGATCGAATGCCTTCGGGTCAAACGTTCTCGATGTACATGTTAAATCTACTTCGATTCTCTGCGGTTTATGCATATTTAGATGTGTAATTTGGCCAAACTTCCAAAGGCGTCGATTGTAACAGCATTCCATTCAACGTATTATGCAATCTTACTATTTTCACTCGTCTGGTGGGAAGGAAATAATTCACGCTAGCAATTACTACATTTCACTAGACATAGTACGTAAGCCATCGTCTTCTTTTTCCACGAGGTAAAATAAACAATAAATATGAATTCATATTAATTATACGTAGCACTTGAAAAACATATTGAAGTCAGAAAGTGAAACTGTTACTGTTGAAAAGTAAACCGTGTATTTGTAAATTGAGTTTTTAATTTTTTTTCCACATTCTCATCATATTGTTCCTTTATTCTTTGTATTCACATCTCCATCACAATTTTGTTTAACCTAAAGTACTCTTGGATCACATTCTCCACGTCTCCCGACTATACTCCTACATGCTAGAAAATTCAAGTCTCTTCGTCACGGTAGAAGACACTTCCCTTTTTAATCGCAATACAACACGTGAGAAACGCCATGTTGAATGAAATATTTTTATAACTTTAACAATTTTTATTTTTCATTCTTAGAATATTAATCTCCTTGACTATTCACAACATCGACTACTGCCTATTTCGTCCTTAAACTGCCTCATCAGGTTTTCGTGAGTCATTTGAGTACTAGCATATCTCTTGTTAGATAAGGCAAAACTGTCTTTGAGAGACTTATCGCCCATTATTCTTACCTGTACTATTGCCCATAGTCTTGTATTAAAACATTTTCTTTAATTATTAATCCTTTTCTGATTCTTCTTAAGAAATTAACTCATGCGCATTTGAGTAACGTACTTTCGTATATTAATGAAAGTAAGCTATTAGATAACTCTCTTATAACTCGTAAGTAAGCCTTTTCATTCATAAAAGTCGTAGTATGATCCGACCACTTTCCTCACTTTCAAGTGTCCACGCTTCATTCATTCATTCATTCATTCATTCATTCATTCATTCATTCATTCATTCATTCATCTCAACACACGCTGCCCCCTCCCATCGTATGTCGCTGCCTCTTTCCCTCCGTTCCGCATTTCCACTGAGCCCGCAATCGCACGCATCGGCGACGCGAAGAGATTCCAGGCGGCCGGGCCTTTATCTGATTAAGCGCCCGGCGCGGGGACGGACGCGGGTGGTGGTGGTGGCGGCGGCGGCGGCGGCGTGACGACGCCAGCCGGTGCGACCATCGACCGTCGCGACACGTCGGCTCCCCGCCCCGCCCACTCCACTCGGACGCTCTCACTCCGCCCCACCTCTCTCACACTCCCGAACCCCTCCCACTCTTCCCCGCTCTACTCTACCTCGACACCCACTACTCGGTCCCGTCCCTACTCTTCCCATCGCGTTCTTGCCCGCGCCGCTCTGCCCTTCCCGCTCTGTCACACTCCGCTCTTCTCCATCCTGCTGCACTGTTCCCCATCCCGCTCTGCTCTGCCCCACTCCGTCTTCCTCTGATCTTCCCTGATCTGCCCTTCAACTCCCCAACCCCATCACTCGTCTCTATTCTACAACGTTCCATCCTGCTCCGCGCTGATTCGGCTCGCTCTTCCCCGCTTCGTCGCTCGTCTCCGTACTGCTCTTCCCCCGACCGCCCCGCCCCGCCCCGCCGCCTGCACTCCCCGCGGCGCGCTCCAACAGCCCTGAATTATTTACGACCGGTGGAATCATAAGCGAAATTCACGGGTGACCCTGGCGCCGCCGCCGCGTTGAGAGCCCCGTCCCCCCTGCGGGTCTCTTTCCGGAGAGGCCTTTGGCCACCCCCGCCCCCCTCGCTGGCCCCCCCTGGAAGGTCGCGCTCGCCGCCTGCAGAGCGTGCAGGTTTCCGCCTCCCCTACTGCCCTTATTCTCCGCGCCGCGTCGTCCGTCTGCTGCCTACGCCCGCGTCGCTCGTCGCCTGTGATACCCCGTTTCTGCGACGTTTCATCTGATTTCTCTCTTTTTCGACTACCCGGCTTACTGTACTCAATATCTTCATCTACGATACTCGATACACCCTTCGCATACTTTGAAGATCTAATCACTGTCCGCAATAAACATCGCGCCTGCTGATGTTAATGTGGGCAGTAGTTGGACGTACCTTCTCGACCTGCTTCCACCTGTATTACCTGCTTTCACTGAATCACATTTGACGTCCGGGCTCAGAGGACTTCAAAATGCAGTCTCACCCAAGAATCGCTCACCTCACCTCCTTGCCTCATCTCACATGTTTTGCAATACCTAACAGATTCACTTTTTCACTATACTACCCCAATACCCTACCTCGCCCCTCCCTCCATCGCCTCATCTCGCCTCATCTCACCTCGCCTCATCTCACCTCGCCTCATCTCACCTCGCCTCATCTCACCTCGCCTCATCTCACCTCGCCTCATCTCACCTCGCCTCATCTCACGCCACCTTACCTCAACTCGTAACTCCTCTCACTGCAACTCATACTCAACTCACTTCCTCACTTCACGTTCCCCGTCTGACACCCTCGCATCACCCCGTCCCACATCCCCGTCTCACCCCCACGCCGTTCTCCCTGGCAGCGGAAACGCCACCACACCTCACCGTCTCCCACGAGCTCGCGTCCAGCGCCGTTTTCCTCTCCCGCGTGCCCTGCTGCGCCGACGGCCTCCGCCATCCCTCTCACGCCGCCGCTTCATCAGCGGAGGCTAATAAAAAGTAATCGGCTGCGCCCGCGCGATTCCCTCGGCTAATTTGCGGTCGCGCGCGCGCGATATTTCGCGTTGACGCCGCCCGCCGCGCCGCGCTGGCGACTCTGCGCGACTCTTCGCAGCGTTTTCCATGCGGCTGCCGGAAAACGCGACCGCGATGCGAAATTGCGGCGGCGATGGTGTTACGGTTAGCGTACCAGACGGTTGTACCCAAGTTCGCGGGTTCGAAGCCGTGGATTTTTAAGGGCGAAAAAAATCCTTCCTACGCTTTCCTTCGGAGAGGAAGTAAAGCCGGCTGTCCCGTGTTGGTAGATTTACTTGCATGTAAAAGATCCTCAAGCCTAAATGACGTAGCCTCTGAGCTAAATTGAAATCGCTTGATTCTCGCCCAAGAAATACATCCTTTCTCTGCTAGTTGGTGAAAGGAGCGTAGCGAAATTTGCGTGGTCAGACGGAAGAACGAGCTTGATGGCTCGAGTCTCGCCACGTAAAATACGGCCAATTCAATTCAATTCAATTCAATTCAATTCAACGCGGCGCCCGCAAAATGCGCGCAGGCACACCAACCTCGACGCCGTTTCAGAACGCATGCAGTACGTGCGGCTTTCATTGGTACGATGCGCTTAAGGCGCTTGCCACCCTTTACCCTTGAAAGGCTGTTTATTGTTTCTGCTAGCGACAGTATTGTCATGGGATACGAGAAAGGGTTCTTAGGCTCTTTCCGCATCTGTCTTCTTTAAACATTACAAATAAAGGACTATTTCTTTTATATGTTATTGATCATATTTTTGCCTCATCTGCTCCTACCAACTGAATTCTCATATTCGGTGCGTTTCTGCTTACGACATATCTGACGTCATCTGACAACAAGGGTCAAGAAAAGGGACCGGCCACCATTTGCCCTTTTCTTTTCATAAAACACTAACTTTTCTAATATTCTTTGTAGGTTATAGAGGTGGGTTGTAAAAACTGTTTTTGTTAAATTATTTAATTTACAGCAGTGTTATTCGAGACTTTATTTTATTGTCGAGAGTATTTATCTTATCTTTTATGTTATTCTAGAGCAGAGCGCGTGCTGATATTTTGAAAACTATTTTGTGTAGTTTTGTTCAGCAGTATTTTGGTTACTGCAAGCCACTAGTGTTATTTCTAATTTAATGAAGAAATGACAAAACAATACAAATATTAATTGTATTTATGCGTAACCTTCTGCCTCTTTACCTGGACCGAGGTTAAGACAAACCACTTCTGAGGTGGTTGAGCACTAATCCACATCCATTTAAATCTTTTGCCATCTTTCCTCTTACCAGCTGAGACCGGGGAATCTTCAGGTGCGCCCAGCGTTGCGCGTATAATGATTTTTTTTTTCAATCTGACATCAAAGTGGGTCACAGATTCGTATTTTCGGTTTGAACTTGCTAATCCGTGATAGCATCTCTCTTTTGGCCTTACAGCCCGACCGCTTGTGTTGCGAGCCTTCGGTTTTACCACATATTCCAGACTTCGGTTTTTTACCGCAATTGTACTATTTGTACTATTTTGACATAGCAAGATATATTTTCATTTTTATTGATTTCTGTTTCAAAGTTAAAAATTTTATATGACACCAATCGGTCATTTATTGACCAATTAGAATGTGACGATCACACGGAATAAGTAAGGAATCTCGTATAACACTGAAACACACAATAACACTCTCACAATATAACACTGAAACTGGCAATTGAATGTGTAATCCTTTTCCAATACTACAAGGCCTCGTCCTCTATTATTCGGAACGTAACGTCCTTTTCTGACTCGTTATTACATTCCCCTCTCCCCACAGAAGCCATGTAAGGCATCACGTATTCCCTCAAATTTCCCTCTCGAAGACAATACATTCATTCGTGGAACCGAAATTGTTACTTCTGTAACTGGCAACGCCTCTGCTTCCGCCCACGCGTCGGCCTCGACCCGGCAAACGCCACTTTAGCCCGGCGGACAATGTAATTTCCCGAAGGGGAATCGATGTACCCATTAGGCGGACGGGCTGGCCTTGCGGGCGGTCGCGGACGGCAGACACGGACCGACCTCGCCGCCTCGCCGCCTCGCGCCCCGCCCGCCCCTCCACACACGCCGCGCTCCTCCGCCTTCCGTGCGGCGGCGCCATCAACGGGGCCGTCGACAACCTTTTCCTTGTGTGGTTTCAAGCTTTTGTCCATATTGCCAATTACCAGCGTTTTCATCGAATGCGTTTTTCAATTTAAATAAACTTGCTGCTCCCAGTTTCCCTATCAGCGTCTTCTGTCCCCTACCTTCTTGTTTAGCTCCATGATTTCGACAGAACTGACCAGTACCGTCGTTTTATTTTAACAATTAACTTATCATCAATAACATCTTTAAGTTGATACATACAGATCGGAAATATGTTTGTATTGTTTATATCTCGGGCGGTTTCGTCTAAATCAGGAGTTACAGACATTGTCATTAAACGCATTTTTCAATTTGAATATAGTTGCCTCTTGTAATTACTCTATTGACGCCTTCTTCGGTTCTAAGTCATTACAAAATATTTCCTTGTATGGATTCGTGATGTTTGCAGTAGCGACATCTTCATTAACGCATAATGCAGTATGTATAAACTTCTTCGCGGTGGCTATTTGCTCCATTGGCGCCTAAGACGGCACAGTGCCATATTTTTGCTTCCATTGTCTTCTTCGTGCGGGTCCGTAATTTATGATTTTTATATATATATATATATATATATATATATATATATATATATATATATATATATATATATATAATATAAAAGCATGCGACTTTTCCTATATCGATGATTGCTGTACTGTGAAGTCATCACCAGAACTGCCTTCAAAAATTTGAAGTATCAGTTTCACTGTAGGTCTCTACCATATCGTCTGTATCAAAACAAAACTGTTCAACAAAGTCCCAACTAAACTTCAATGCATTTGAGACTAATTCAATTTACTACCAACATTTTTATCGCTGGATGCTGAATATCTACGATGCAATCAATAACTCACCAAGCCATTATTAATCATCCTTATCATATAATCGCCATCATCACATCACCATTATCTGCAATCTGACCATGTCACGAAGCTCCCTGGTCATGCTACTTCCGTCAACAGTACTTTGCTTCACTCCACTGACCGACCACGCAAACCAAACTTTTTCTTTCTCCCAAAGGCCTTCCATTAACCGTTTTCTATCATTCACCTACTGTCATGCAAAAAATAAGTTCTGCACTACGTTATCGTCACATGCGTTCTTTACCTTTCATATTCAAAACTAAATATCTAATTGTCATAATGATGTATAACCAGAGTTTCTAACACTAAATAATTTCTTTAAATGTCACTACGTATTGGATACTTTTTTTCCACAACTTTCAAGATCACTAGAGCGTTCCGAACGCGAACACCAGACTTCTACCGACAAATAGAATTCCTTGAAATGCTGCAATAGTACAGAAAATATATTAAATATTACATCTGTTATGTTTAGAAGTAAACTTGGAATCCAAAAAAGAATTTCTCATTTCGCGTGAGTTTACAACAACATAAATGCAAATCGTACCACAACAAGCCATTTCACTATATACCAAGGAAAAAATGCCAAGTCCACAACAGACTTCGTAAACCAGCCTACGTTCCTTATGAAAGCATAGCTCACCGCTTCCCAAGAGACTCAAAACTGTACAGTTCTGTTCACGTCGTCAGTAGACACCGACTCCGACACGAGCTCTCTTCATTGTCCCCAACTGACTACTCTAGTGGTCGCAACCAATTTTTTTTGTCGAGATGACGTCACGCCCCGAAGCTCACCGTCAAGGGCACTGCCTTCTCAAGGCAGGCACGCCCTGAAAGTGCGTGCTACCCTGCCGCGCTCGCGTGCCAATTAGATGTCCTTACACATCTACAGCAATATCTATCAACATTGACATCGACATCTTAGAAATGCTTTCTTTATATCTATGCTCGTAGTTTGACCCCATAAATATTCCTGTATTTTTATAACGATTAGCATTAGTATATGATTCAAAATAAACACAATGAAATGCAGTTTAAATATTAATTTAAACATTTAAGAAAATATTTCATTAACTAAATATTTGTGGTTTTAAGACTAGTTTACTTACAAACAACACTTTATATTTTAAGAATTTAACAAGTATAACCCAATTTTTTACTTCTGTTATCAACGACAGGAGTTTGGGAAGTCTACATGATGTGCCGGGAGGGATGGAGAACCGTAACCTAATATTAATGACGAGTATTGTAGCAACTGATTGTTCATTGATTAGCGGCTGGCGTCGGTTAAGAGTTAACTTCCGGCGTCTGTTGTGAGCAATGAAAACAAACTATTCGTTTATTCCGAAATATGTATTCTTTCCGCTCAAAATAAATGTTTTCCAGGGAAATTCAATTGACAATGTGATTTTGTTTGTACCTATACGAAATGTATGACTGCAAGGTGAAGATGAGAGATTGGAGAAGATATACGACGCAATTATAGATGCGTTCTTCCAATTCTAAAAAAAGACATTTTTATTATGTTTTATTCTTACATTATGAAAAGTCGACACAAGAGCAATTTCACGAAGAATGGACTTGTTGCTTACAAAACTTGTCAATGCTTTTAGTTTTTAAAAAATTAAACGTATCTATAAATTTCTCTGAACCTGCCTAATGAAGTTAATGCGGTTTTCGTAGCAACCAGTCGATATTATCCATGCACGACAATTCTCAATATTAACACACAACACACAACAGGCAACATTGATAAACTAGACCATTCCGATCCTTCAGTATCAGAGGAACGGAACGAGAGTGCACCAGGTCTAACTCCCTTAAAAGCCCCGGCGACCAGCATCGTCCCGCCTTCTTTTCTGCGCCTTCTTTTCTGCGCAGCTTCCCACTCGAGGTCGCCACTTCCTCCTTGAGCGCCTGCACCGCCTTAACGAGCGTGGGTTGCCTTCCTCCGCGGGAGGCGCGGGCGGATGCGCGTTTGGTTCCCGCCCCGCCCCGCCCCTACCCGCCCCGGAATTAACACGGGCATTACGCGGCGCGGTTATTGCGACATAAATTGTCACCGATATTAGGGTAATGAGCGTCGGGAGACCGCCATGGCGCGCCCGCGGCCCGGGACAAAACCGGAGGCGGCGGCGGTGGCGGCGACGGTGGCAACGAAGGTGGCCGCGGCGGCGGGGGCGGCGACGGTGGTGGTGGTGGTGGTGGTGGTGGCGGGGGCGGCGGGGGCGGCGGGGGCGGTGGGGGCGGTGGGGGGCGGTGGGGGCGGTGGGGGCGGTGGGGGCGGTGGGGCGGTGGGGGCGGTGAGAGCGGGTGGAGGCGTCGGAGGTGGCGGAGGCGGCGGAGGCGGCGGAGGCGGCGGAGGCGGCGGAGGCGGCGGAGGCGGCGGAGGCGGCGGAGGCGGCGGAGGCGGCGGAGGCGGCGGAGGTGGTGGAGGCGGCGGAGGTGGGGGTGAAGTTGGCGGCGGAGACACACTTAACATTGATGATAGAAACGCAGTGATGGTATGGACAGTGCCAGGGTTGCCTTCCCTGTGTCCAGTTATTCGCGTCGGGACGGCGCAATAGGTAAAGTACGGGTAAAAATTGAGATTCCTCCGAAAATGTTGGAAAAATGAAGGTATAAATATATGTTTTGAGACTTTATGAATCACTCACAAGGTGGTGAGTCTTTCTTCTATCATGAGAAGCCCATTTACTTCGAATTATGAATTATAATTTAAAATAAATCACTTATTTCTTTCTTTATTTTTTATTTATTTTTTTATTTATTTTTTATTTATGTTTTATTTATTTTTTATTTATTTTTTATTTATTTTTTATTTATTTTTTATTTATTTTTTAAATTACTTTTATTTATTTATTTAGTATTAAGTGCCTTTCATTAAGGTCGTATTTGATAATGCACCTTAAAAACAAGCCTAGTATTTTATTAAAGTCAAAATTGAGCCATTTTTCTATTATTACAGTCGTATATCCAGGCACCGTTTTCCGATATTTTCGGTTCTTCAGTACGTTACGTACACTGCAAACGACTACGACTTTAATCCTCTGCAGTGCCATTTGTGAACAAAAATAATTTCTCTGTTGAGTCAGACCACTAGAATAGCGTTCAGGTTCTTCACTTTAAGCTGGGTACTCAACCAAAGTCTCATCAATCTTCAATAGTTCTTCAACTGCTTTCAAACAAAATCCCTTTTCTTTTCCAAATCATATTAAGGGACTGGAGTCCATCCTGCGACTAGTGGCTGTTAGAGCAGCATTGCCGCGGTGGAATTAGTATTTTGCAGTTAATGCAGTGACATTATGCGAATGGCGGCGGCCGTTATAGTAGAGGTGCTCGTGACTGTGGCCACGGGTGTGTTGATGTGTTTGGGACGTGCTGCTAACAAGAGATGGTTCGGTTGATGAACGCGTTAGTTTCGATGATGACAATGGAAATGACATGTCGTGATATTAACAGAGGGAGCGTGCAGTGGAGGGGGGCCGTCTGTTCATGGTGCTTTGAGAGGTGATGGTGATGATAATGTGGTGGACGTGATGTGGGATTGACGCCGGTGATTATAGCGGCTGTGGTGGCGATGATGAAGGTGGTGATGGTGATGGTGGCGGTGGGGATGATGATGGTGGTGGTGGTGGTAGTGGTGATGTGGTTGCAACGGTAGTTGGAGCTTGGTAGTTGTGAGTAGTAACATCTTTTGACATGTTCGCCGTCAACTACGGAGGTTACACTGTAACCGAGGAAAACAGCTTACGGTAATGAAAGCCAATTACCAGGAGAAACTCAGAAATTGGGTGAATGGCCCGATGAAGAAAGTCCAGGCATTTTGAAGAGAAATATTTTTTATTTATAACCTAATAATGTTCCGCTGGTTCAGAAGGCTTGATAGTAACTTTTCAACAACCATTGATATCTAAGAGTGACTTATTTCTCAATTACATTATTAAATGTTTGTATATTAACAGTTGAAAAGACTCTAATGAAATTGGAACAATTATTTTAAATATTGACTAATCGATTAAGCAAATGGCTAAACATGAAACTATATTGCTTAGTACATCCCATGTGCTTTTTCTAATTTTCCGAGCTGCGTATCAAAATAGAATCAAACTAATTTAGTAATAATAATAATAATAATAATAATAATAATAATAATAATAATAATAATAAAATAATTTAAGACATTCGATGAAAATTTTCAGTGTTATACACTTTCACATAGTGTCTCCGTGTCTTTCTATCTGTCCATTAGGCATCCACTGGCCTGGTCTGGTTGCAAGTTTCCGTAATTTTCACACACTGGGAGCTCCCCTCTCCCGCAGAGGCTTAATCCCAGAGTGAACGCGGCGTCGATGGGGTTTCTACCGTGGGCGCCGTGTTGCCCCGCGTCGTCACGGGGGCTGGGCGTCCGGGGCGGGGCGGGGTGGGGCGGGGCGAGGCGGGACGGGGCTGGGCGGAACGGGGCGGGGCGGAACGGGGCGGGGCGGGGCGGGGCGGGGCGGGCGGGGCGGGGCGGGGCGGGGCGGGGCGGGGCGGAACGGGGCGGGGCGGAACGGGGCGGGGCGGGGCGGAACAAGGCGTGGCGGATCGGGGCGGGGCGGGAACGGGCGGGGCGGGGCGGAACGGAACGGGGCGGGGCGGGGCGGAACATGGCGGGGCGGGGCGGTCCTTTTCCGGTATTTGCACTTTTCCCGTTCGGCTTTGCGGCTTAGTCGGATCCATTATTGTTATTAGCTCCATTCTAATTGTCTGGAACGGTGCGGCCTTTTGAACACGTCGCTTTGGAGAAACGTCATCAAATAACCCACGCGGTCGAGTCGAGGAATTCGCGTTGGAAACGGACGTCACTTTGAGTATTACCGGAAATGGAATGGAAAAGCAGTAGATAGATATTCTCTTTGTATTTAAAAAACATGACATAATTATCGGCTGCTTCCTGTTCAGCGTGGGGTTCAAGTTATCAGACCCTTTTTGCTTCATGTTCAACTCATTTTCAACGGAATTGTTTTGTGTGTGTGTGTGTTTACGTGTCTAAGTATCCCTTTTGTAACCCTATATTTTCATCGAACAAAATATATTTCTTATTTTCTTTAAATTCATTTTTATATTAACCATCAGTTTGTCTTTCATACTAATAATTCAGAATGACATTTAAAAAAATTCGCATTAAATGAGTATTAAATGAACCGGTAATGCTTTCAATATGTAATGTGAATTAAATACGATTGAACTGTTGTAAGACATGCAGCTATACAGAGTAAAGAGTAATGTTTCAGATTGGGTTAATAAAAATTTGTGACAAGTGTATCAAAATATATGTAGGTAAATTGCATACACCAACAGCCTGTAATTTTTATAGGTTCATGGACTTATTTTTACATTCCCCTTCACTTCTGATTTTCACTAATTTCATAGTTTGATAAATATCTTTGTAATAATCGTTTCTGAAGAAACAGAATTCTATTTAGCCAATGTCTTATTCATGTAGAAAATTTACAGTTTTTCTAGATACAACGTTCTTATTGTATTTTCTGCAATTGTACAAAAACTGTAATTATTTATTATTTAATCTTACATGGCACAAGTGCACAAACGTCAAGACAATATATTAATATACAAACAGACTTCTTCGGAGAGAGCTTCAGAGGGGGGGAGCAAGGTCGGGGCCTACAAGGGAGTGAGGACGAGGACGGGGACATAAGTGAGGACATAAGCAGAGGCAACAGCGGGCAACGCCGTCTGGGGTAAGGTCGAGAGTTGGGTCGGGAGGGAGAAGTGTGCGAAGTTGGGAGCGGAGAGGGAGCGGGTGCGTGGACGGGAGCGGAGTCGAAAACTGAGACGGGCACGGTGTTGCAAGCTGTGACGAGGGCGTTGAGGCGAGATGGACCTTAAGGTGGTATTTTCAATGCAGTCGCTAGTCAAACACTCTACCATTTATTACATCTAAAAATTAACAATAGCTGCTTGTAAACGTGAAAGAAGCATTTAAATAATTATATGTAAATACTTGAAAGAGAAGAATTGGATAGTCGCTTTAGAAAAACAATGTTTACGAATAAATTTACTCTCTCATATGATTTTCTTTTCACAATTGGTGATACTTAATACAGGTTAGGTTGACTTTGATGCGCGTTCTGTTCTTTTATCTGCGTTGATTTTTTGTTATAGAGAAAATGGATTATCGTCAAACAGTTTGCATTTGTGTGTGGTACAAAATTTTAAGTTAGCGTGGATTTATCTCGTAGTTAAAGAGAAACAGTGGTGACATAGCCCGCTTTGCAAAGCTTAATTTCAAGGCCGAGAGCTAGTATTTGCGGTTGTGTTGAATTTTGCAGAAGTTTTTTTATCAATTACTTCTCAGAATGCCCGGTAAGGTACATTACATTTAATAACGTCCGATTACTAAAAGAAATTATTACGTATTGAATAAAAAAGTACTTTTACCGTATGAATTCTTCTATAACATAAAAAAGCAATGCCCGCGAAGTTTTTACCATAAGAGTCTGTACTAATATAAACCAAATTATAATATATACCAGTATATATAATAATATATTCCAATAGATAATATAATATGTACCAATTCAAAAAAAGAGGCCGGTAAGGGCCAATTATCTTCTTACCATCAAAGAACACAGATTTTGCTTTCATTTAGTGCACTTTTCGGAGGTAATTCACCGTGGTCGATGTAACGAACACACACACACACACACCACCTTCAAGCAGCGGAGGCGAGCCTGGCCGGCGACGCAATGAGAGCGTGGGCGTGGCCGGCGGTGTGGGCGGGGAGGGGGGGCGGGCGAAACCTGGCGTGGCGGGCGGGGGGGGGGGCGCCAGTGTGACGCGGCCGCGGCAGTCCCGTTCGCGCCAGCGCGGCGGGCGGGCGCGCGCCGTCCAGCGAACTTAATTAATCGCGCAGCGGCGTAATTGCCAACACGCGCACAGTGGACCCACAAACACACCCGAAAGACGCGAAAGGAAGCAACGACGATGAGAGAAGAAAAAAGAAAAAAACAATAAAAAAATTAAACAGAAGGTAAAGGGAAAAGGTATTGAACAAAAATAGAATGGAAAGTAAAAGAAAAAGTAATTAAAACAAAAGCTACGAAAAGACAAAGAAAACTCAAAATTAAAACAAAAAACATCCAGGAATAAGTGCCCTTGTTGATCATTGAAGCATAAAAATACATATATGTTGCCTTCTTCTTTCTGATAGTTTTAAGCTTCCCAATGGTCATCCATCATGTGCGGAAGTGCATATTAAAGTGGATGTTAATGGAAACGGGGTGAAAAGGAGGAGAAAGACCGCGTCTGATAGAAGCTCGTTAGATTCAATTGCCTTGATCGTGATCTGTTCCTCGCAATTCATCTGGTGTAGATCAGAAAATTCATGAAAAGTACCCACCAGAACAACTCACCAGTAAAATGCTCTTCTACACAATAACTGAATTCCGTCTAGATGTTTAAATAGTGATTAAAACCCGTGATAATTGAGATGTGAACCCTAAAAGCTTCTGTCCAGAAACGCTGCGTTGGTAACTGCCATTTCTCTTCGACATCTCAGGTGTAGTGGATTTCAGTGTTGTATACGGATCGATTAGAAACATTTTGTTCATTTATCTACGATATCATTGCGAAACACATAACCCTTTTATGTTTTAAAAAATATCGTAGATTAAGGAAGCGGCTAGACTTTTAAATATTTTTTAGGATGTCAACGAGCAATCACATCTTTTCTTGTACGTGGCTTCCATTCCCGGGCCTCAGAGGGTTCATTGACGATGTTCGTACAGTGTAAACACTTTTTTATATCTAAATTGTTTCCTTGTTGTAAGATACATGAAACACCAGAGTCCACAGTTAGCAAAATTTTTGTAATTTTCTGAGTATTATTCGTCTAGAGTATTAAATTCGTTATGTAAAACTTTATACAGGAATAGCGTACGTCTCTCTGAATATATCCCTCGTCTAAAATTATTACCTTAATAACACGAAAACTACTAAATTATCTCACATTTACGTCTCACCACTAAAAGTAATAATCTCCACTTTCCCCACGTTCGAAGCAAGTGGGAAGGCTCCATTTCCTACTTGCGTTAGTTCCTACTTGCGTTCCATTCCATAAATATTGCGTTAGCGGTGGCCACTACTGAGACACTGGCCGGTGTCGTCGGCCTGGCCGCTGCGCTTCGGCCCCACTGCGCATCCTGGCGGCAGGAAGACGCGTCGCCGGCGAGAAATAATTGGCGACGCGCGTGGACGCGTCGGCCGCGCGAGGCGCCTGCGAGGCGCGAGGATGGGCAGGAGGCGGGTGGGTGTGGGCTGGGGGTTGGGGGTTGGGGTGGGCGTACGTACGGGTTGGTAGGAGGGGGCTAAGGTGGGCGGGCGCGAAGTAGGGTGGGCGCGACGTATGACGCGAGGTTAGGGCGAGGGGGCGTGAGGAGGGGGTGTGTACGGGTGGAGGGTGCGGAGGAAGAGGATATGGGCTGGTGAAGATGGGCGGGCGAGAGAAGGTGAGTGAGCGGGCGGACGAAGGTGAGCGGGTGGGTAAAGGTGGGCGGGCGGGCAAAGGTGGGTGGGCGGGCAAAGGTGGGCGGGCGGGCAACGGTGGGCGGGCGGGAGGACAGGCAAGAAGGCGGGTGGACAGGCGGGCGGGCGGGCGCGAGGCAGAGCGGGCAAGCGGGTGGGCGCGAGGTAAGGCGGACGGGAGGGAGGTATGGTACGAGGTTAAGGCGCGAGGGCTAGAGAGGATGTGGGAATGGACGGGCGAAGGTGGGTGGGCGGGCGAGAGGACGAGCGAGAAGGTGGGCGGACAGGTAGGCTGGCGAGAGGTAGGGCAGATAGGCAACCGCGAGGTAGGCCGGGCGGGTAGGCGTGAGGTAGGCCGGGCGGTGGAGCGAGAGGTAGGGCGGGCGGGTGGGCGTGAGATAAGCTGGGCGAGGTCAGCGAGAGGTAGGGCGGGCAGGCGGGCATGAGGTATGCTGGGCGGGGGGAGCGAGAGGTAGGGTGAGCGAGTTATGCTGGGCGGCGGGCGTTAATGCTGGGCGGGCGGGGGGAGTGAGAGGTAGGGCGGGCAGGCGGGCGTGAGATAAGCATGACGGGGGGAGCGAGAGGTATGGCGGGCAGGCGGGCGTGAGGTAGGCCGGGCGGGGGGGAGCGAGAGGTAGGGCGTAGGGCTGGCGGGCGCGTGGGTGGTTGCGGCGAAGGACGTTCCCGTTGTTTACACGCGAGTGCGGCGAGGCGGGGCGGGGCGGGGCGCGGAGAACTGGTGTCCGGCGGCGCGAGAGGCGACCGCGCGTTGTGACAGCCGGGGGAGCGGTCGTGGCGCACTCGCACGGCGCCGTTCACTTGTCAGCGCAGTACGCGTCGTCCGCTGTACCTGCTGTCGCCTCGTCCCTCACGCTTCGGCTCGTGTGTCTCTGGCTCTCGCGGCTGGCTGCCTGACCGTGTGGTCGCTTTCCCGCGCTGTTTTGGCCAAGCTGGCTCGTTTTACGGGAGACAACTCGGCGAACGCGACTAACTTCATTAAGTAGTTTACAAAGAGTTTCGTACATTAGAGGATGCAAAAGACATCAACTCTCCCATGTAGCATCTCTACTTTGCTTTCACAAATAGCATGTTGAATTTCACATTGAACTCAAGGTCACGCACGTTTGAAACCATCCACTGATTTCTTTTTCCACTGATCTCCTTTCTGAAGAGACGAAACCACAAAACTGAGATGTTCTCTAAAGTTCTTTTTTTGAAGTATAACTCAGGAAAACCAAAGTACTGAAAAAAACGTTTTAAGGCCCTAGATAATA